>JAOPHQ010002095.1:0-73234 GCA_030340625.1 Merluccius polli
AGATTACAAATCCCTGTCAGCCATTTTGGGAGTCCCCAAAATGGCCCCCAAGACCCCCTACCCCTCGACCACACCCCACCCAGACTACCCAGACTTTCCCCCTCCCCCTCCCCCGACGACTGACCATGAAGAAGGGGACAAAGGAATGGCGTTTGCCAGTCTGCGTTTGCAAGTATGAATGAAGTGTGAATGAAGTTGTGCACTCCTAGAATGCAAGGGGAGAAGGCAGAATGGAGCCCAATACAATAATTTGGTTTAATGTTATTATCTAGACATATACATTTATAAATAACTATGTTAGCAGATGTCATTACTGCGATGAAAAGTGTTGTTGTGTAAAAACTGATTATTCATAAGCATCAACTTGTCAGTAATAGGAAGGTGTTAAAATTGACATTAACTCTTTGTTTTATTCTTTCCTTTAACCTCAAGAGAAGGAGGGGACCTCCATGCCCCTTCCAAAGAAAGATCATGAACACCTCTTTTTGTTTTTATTAATGATAAGAAATTATAAGGTTAACAAAGGAGGAAAGGGAAGTTGGACAGGACACAATGAGATGGGGACAGTAAGTGGTGATTCTTAAAACAAAAGGATTTATTTAGAAAGACAGAGGGAAGTAAATAGAAGGATAGAAGAAAGATAAGCGTAAGAAAAGTCAAGAAAGCGAAAGAAAAGTCAGAAAGTAAGAAAGTTAAAGAAAGTTAAAGAAGGTAAAGAGAGAAATGTGGTCTAGAGAGAGAGGGACAGAGCAGAGATAAAGCCGCAGGAGGTAATTTAGATAAGGAGATCTAACAAAGGAGGGAGGCATTATAGAGTTATGTAGGGGTTTACCTTATAATAGTAGTGGTAATAATAATAATGATGTTAATGATAATAATAATAATAATAATAGACATAATGAAACATAACGAAGAAAGCAATGCGAACATTAGGACGGTTGAAGATCAGGTCAACTATGTATATATGTCTGTTATTTGTTTTTGTTTCCTGTTGATTTTGTTTTCTTTGTGTATTTGTTTTATACTTTTAACTGTTTGTGTGAGTGTTTTGTGCTTTATAGGACAAATAGCAGACCAACAGCTCAGTCACGTCACATGAAGCCCCGAACCCCTGGTACCCCCTCATGAGTATTTGTGCATAAGATGGTTGATGGGCATAATACGGCCCTATCTGATAGTTTCATTTAAATCAGAAGTTATCTCCTCTACCACTCGTCCACAGTAGTCCAGGGTCAACCAGCGCTGGGGACTAACAGTCCAGGGACTTTGCTCCCGCCTCAAGCGACGATATGGGAGTGTGGTAGAGTCATAACCTGATACACAGTGTAGGGGTGTAACAATTAATACAGTCAATTTTTGGGTTGCTCAGTTTACCTCATAATGTGGTGTCCATTGTCTTGTTTTTATGTACGATGTTTTGTTTTTGCTCAATGATGCTGACCGTTGCTGAGGCTATGATTCTTAGATGGACCAGAGGGTTTTCACCTGGGACACACACACAGGTGCCATTTGATTATTAGAGGTGACTTGGGCGATGACAATGAGGGAATTGAGGTTGGTTTATTTGAGCCATATCCATTTTTAGTAAGCAAAACTATTCAATGATTGTGTGTGGATATATATATATATATTCAATTTTAACTTCATTCACCATATTCACCTATCGTTTGACTCACCTTTGTATGCAAGTTTGTTTTGATATAACTTTCACATATGGTTTGAACTACTTAGATTAGTAATGATATAAGACCATATAGGGTTAAGACATGCCTGATCTATAATTACATAATAAAAACCACTGTCTACATATTGTTTGTTGTATTGTGTTAGATGTTTTCTTTGCAAAGATACTGGTTGGTTCTGGTCTCTCTTCCCCCAGGACAATGGAGGGGGGTCCATTAGAGAGAGGACAGTTGATCTGGGGTTCCTGCCCTAAATGGACTCAAACTCATATTTGGACATTGAAATGGACATACACAAAATGAACAGCAGGAACATTCCTGTTACCAGCGGTTGATAAGTTTCATATTAGGAGGCAACATGGTTGACGGTCTTATCTGAATGTGATGTGTTTTTACACTCTATATTTTTAATTTTCTTTTTGATTCTTTTAATGATTGATTATTCACAAGCGATTGATGTTGAAAGATGTTAACACTCTATAATTATGATTTGTTGTGCATTGGCAGTGACTGGATTGCAGAGAAGTGCTTCATCCTGATGGGGGGTGAGATCTTCTCTACTACCGTCATGATTTTTTCATCTCCTAGAGGTGGTTATCGACTGGATGATGGTAACCCGACCTGGACAGACCTCTCTTCAGCTGCTGAAAGGATAACTGGGAAAGAGTCTTCCGGTGGGGTGAGACTAGCTCATGAATTTGGCCTTATTAGAACAATTGAATAAGTTTACCTAGTCTAAAGTAAATAAAATAATGTGGGCATAAGATTTAAAGGTAACGCTAGAAGACTAAAATAGTTGTTCCAAAAGGTTTGATAAACTAGGACCCAGAATCACTGTCATATGCATATATTTATGATATCGTCAATATGGGTCAATATAAGACAGGAAGAATGAATGCAACATGCTTAACTTTGTGTTAATTTTGCGTGATTTTTCAAAGTCACGACGGGAGGGAATAAGTAGTGCATTTTATTTTAAGTAGTGTATTTTATTTCAAGGAGGGAACTATTGTTGCATTTTATTTTCAAGAGTATTTTATTTTACAAGGAGGGAAATATTTTTGCATTTTATTTACAAGGGGGGAATATTTGTGCATTCAGATTTTTTGTTTTTTGTTTTTTTTTTCGTTTTATTTGTTTAAGTGTTGAATTGGCATAAGTCAGACATATGTTCTTTAAACATTTGCAAGGACCAGGTTTAAAGTAATCATTGGGAAATACCTTCAGCAATCTGTTGGGAAAAGGATCTAATGCATAAGCTAAATAGTTTATTGACATAGAAAAATTGGGGGAATTACTACAACCAACGCCTACTGCTGTTATGCCCTGTGTTTAATACCTTAACTTGTTAGCTCTTTCCACTGCGTGTGACAAAACTACAGCGCCAACACCGGGTGTGGTGCAGCAGGTACTCCATCAAACAAGCGGTTATGTTACATTCACTGGGTATGGTGGAAAGAGTGACCGGGACATTCAAGAAACTGGACATTTCGAGAAGAAACAGAGTGCAGAGCCAAAGGACGAACCACCAACCCAGGGTGGAGAAAGGTGACCAGGGTGTACCGAGAGTGTGCAGGGGACAGTGGAGCGCCCCGATTTGATCAGGCTGTCGGTACCTGATATCCTGGAGTTCGGCACCTGTGTCTAGGAGGACATGGCAACCTGTTTTACTTGAATGTTGAATTATTAAATACACAGTATGCTTCACGGTTGTCAATACAATGCTATAAAAGTACGGAATGTGGTTATGCTGTAGTCCCATGATTGCTTTAATAATGAAACAGATGAATCTTTTGACGCTGCTAAAATGTTACTGACTACTGGTGAGGAGTGGATCCGTGTGGGAAGGCACACATGGGTACGTGTTGGTAACCTTGGCCGTGTGGGCCTTGGCCTATGGATCACAAGATGGGCATTGAATTCATGAACTGTCCGACTTGAGGTTGGCTACAGATACGGGGGATAACACTGGTGATCTTTGAGTAACCTGCGTGCATGGAAACCATCTGAGCAATTGCATGCTAGTCTACAGGGCGTTTTTAGATCTATATAGGGTTACTGCTAACTAACACGCTAAATGTACTCTTCTGTGTTAGCCCAGAGCTGCTAACACGGTAATGTCTGTTCTTATACCTGGAGGTATTCGATTTTGGTTATACATGCATATAAGTATTTGAAGGGATTTCATATGGGGAAATTACAATGCATTAACTACTATGCCCTTTCTGTCCGCAGGATACTGTGATAATGGTATGACATATGGATTGTATGATGTGATGATAATTTGTCTACTGTTGGCTACGGCCCATGTATTCTTTGAGACACACCAAGGTGAATGCCATCCAATTTAGAGATGCGACAGGTTTTCCACCTATTCAGAAGGGGGTTTTCCCGAACTAAGTCGATTGGTGATGTTGATGTTTTTCTTTTCGCTTGAATTTATACTCACCATTTTTAGACCTTACATGATACATAGCATTATTAATTTATAGTATGGTCATCAGTGATGACCAAGGAGGGACTGTTGCGAATTAATAACATGTATCATCAGGCTGTAAAATATCTGCACATAGCCAGGAGTAGAAATAAATATACAAGTTGTAGTAACTGCACCTCAACACATGATGGCGCCAAACGATATACTGGAGGCGGCGCTTAACGCTAGCCATTGTGCGTCATGGAGGCCACGCCTCCTGGCCCAGTGACTACCGGCGGAACTTCCGCCGGCTCAAGTCAGAACCCCCCCCAGGCAGCGCAAAGGAAGGAAGCAAAGCGACTGAGGATGCAACGCTTGGGGTCCTCCACGCAGCGTGATATACATATAATACCTCTCCTTCTGGTTCATAGTTAAATAACTTAAAGCTAAACAAATAAAGTGAGTTATAAGCGTTCCTGTTGTCGGCAGCCTTCTTCCCCGGGACACAAACCCCACAGGCAGTTTGCAAAGGATTGGAGAGGGTAACATCAAACATAATAGGCTTATGGGTCATGAGAAAGTGGCATCCACAATCACAATATTATCTACGGAAAAACCATAAGATAAAATAATGTCAAGTGTATGTCCAAAAATATGGGTAGCTTTATTTATATGTTGAGTTAGACCAAAGGCATCTATTACACCACAGAATTCGTTAACCATGGGTCTGTCTGGACAGCAGACATGGATATTAAAGTCACCAGTATAAGAAGACGATCGTGCAATGACACAAGACCTTCAGTGTCTCTCACTGAGACATAGGAACCCCCAGCATGCTGAGTGGTGGAAACGGTAAACATACTCATAATGTTCATATGAGTCAAAGACCAAACGGACATCGCTAAAAGATGCGGTTCGGTAAACGTATTCTGTGAGCCGTGAAGTGTTGCTATTCAAATGATGTCCAGTTTCAGCAGATGTGCACCTGTGTCTCTTGAGTGACAGGAAGTCAGTGGAAATGTAGGGCTGAGGCTTTCAGATGAGTCTCTGGAGAAAGCAGTATGTGTCATTGTCCACATAGCAGCTCAACGCTGCCCTCTTGTGTATCATCAAAGACATTACAATAAAGAGTGATGACCTCAACTCTGTTCAGGTCCGTCTTCAGGGGGAGCTGTACTCCTGCAGGAGCAGGAGGGACCAGAGGAGGAGCAGGAGGGACTAGAGGAGGAGCAGGAGGGACCAGAGGAGGAGCAGGAGGGACCAGAGGAGGAGCAGGAGGGACTAGAGGAGGAGCAGAGGAGTAGGGGTAGTAGCTGTATGTAACATGTGGTAGTTGAGGTAGAAGCTGTATGTAACATGTGGTAGTTGAGGTATAGCTGTATGTAACATGTGGTAGTTGAGGTAGAAGCTGTATGTAACATGTGGTAGTTGAGGTATAGCTGTATGTAACATGTTGTAGTTGAGGGTATAGCTGTATGTAACATGTGGTAGTTGAGGTATAGCTGTATGTAACATGTGGTAGTTGAGGTACAGCTGTATGTAACATGTGGTAGTTGAGGTATAGCTGTATGTAACATGTGGTAGTTGAGGTAGAAGCTGTATGTAACATGTGGTAGTTGAGGTATAGCTGTATGTAACATGTGGTAGTTGAGGTATAGCTGTATGTAACATGTGGTAGTTGAGGTATAGCTGTAGTGTAACATGTGGTAGTTGAGGTATAGCTGTATGTAACATGTGGTAGTAGAGGTATAGCTGTATGTAACATGTGGTAGTTGAGGTATAGCTGTATGTAACATGTGGTAGTTGAGGTATAGCTGTATGTAACATGTGGTAGTTGAGGTATAGCTGTATGTAACATGTGGTAGTTGAGGTATAACTGTATGTAACATGTGGTAGTTGAGGTAGTAGCTGTATGTAACATGTGGTAGTTGAGGTACAGCTGTATGTAACATGTGGTAGTTGAGGTATAGCTGTATGTAACATGTGGTAGTAGAGGTAGAAGCTGTATGTAACATGTGGTAGTTGAGGTAGTAGCTGTATGTAACATGTGGTAGTTGAGGTACAGCTGTATGTAACACGTGGTAGTTGAGGTATAGTTGTATGTAACATGTGGTAGTTGAGGTATAGCTGTATGTAACCTGTGGTAGTTGAGGTATAGCTGTATGTAACATGTGGTAGTTGAGGTAGAAGCTGTATGTAACATGTGGTAGTTGAGGTATAGCTGTATGTAACATGTGGTAGTTGAGGTATAGCTGTATGTAACATGTGGTAGTTGAGGTATAGCTGTATGTAACATGTGGTAGTTGAGGTATAGCTGTATGTAACATGTGGTAGTAGAGGTATAGCTGTATGTAACATGTGGTAGTTGAGGTATAGCTGTATGTAACATGTGGTAGTTGAGGTATAGCTGTATGTAACATGGTGGTAGTTGAGGTATAGCTGTATGTAACATGTGGTAGTTGAGGTATAACTGTATGTAACATGTGGTAGTTGAGGTAGTAGCTGTATGTAACATGTGGTAGTTGAGGTACAGCTGTATGTAACATGTGGTAGTTGAGGTATAGCTGTATGTAACATGTGGTAGTAGAGGTAGAAGCATGTATGTAACATGTGGTAGTTGAGGTAGTAGCTGTATGTAACATGTGGTAGTTGAGGTACAGCTGTATGTAACACGTGGTAGTTGAGGTATAGTTGTATGTAACATGTGGTAGTTGAGGTATAGCTGTATGTAACATGTGGTAGTTGAGGTATAGCTGTATGTAACATGTGGTAGTTGAGGTAGTAGCTGTATGTAACATGTGGTAGTTGAGGTACAGCTGTATTGTAACATGTGGTAGGTTGAGGTATAGCTGTATGTAACATGTGGTAGTAGAGGTAGTAGCTGTATGTAACATGTGGTAGTTGAGGTATAGCTGTATGTAACATGTGGTAGTTGAGGTATAGCTGTATGTAACATGTGGTAGTTGAGGTAGTAGCTGTATGTAACATGTGGTAGTTGAGGTATAGCTGTATGTAACATGTGGTAGTTGAGGTATAGCTGTATGTAACATGTGGTAGTTGAGGTATAGCTGTATGTAACATATGGTAGTTGAGGTATAGCTGTATGTAACATGTGGTAGTTGAGGTATAGCTGTATGTAACATGTGGTAGTTGAGGTATAGCTGTATGTTTCATAATGTTGAGGAATATAATGCTGGTGCTGGGTTGAGGCCCCTGGTTAGAGCAGCTCTGTGCTCAGCGCTCTGTGTCAGAGTCTCTTCCCCCTCAGCAGCTGCAGCAGGTTCCTGCTGTAACAGCTCAGTGTCACGCAGTCTGACTGAGGGAGGTTTTTGTACGGCTCTCTATCACTGTGTGAACACAGGGCCATTAATGTAGTGTTCACTCTGACAGTAATAAACTGCTGCATCTTCAGGCTGGAAGCCGCTGATGGTCAGAGAGAAGTCAGCGCTGCTTCCACTGCCACTAAACCGAGCTGGTGTTGGTGATACAAGTTGGTTTGCAAATTTTACAATGGGCTTGGGGGCTTCTCCAGGTTTCTGTTGGTACCAGGACATATAATCTACATCACTTTGTCTGTTAACTGCTGGGTTGACTTTACAGGTCAGAGTGACTGAGGATCCTGGAGTACCAGACGCTACTGGTGTCTGAGTCACAGTCTGACTGCTGGTTCCTATAGGAAACAAGCAAACAAGACATTGAGTTATCCAGTAGAAAACACAAGCAGACAAAGAAGGGTGGTCCACATGTGGATTGAGTGGAATGAACCAACCTGTTAAGGATCCACAGACCACTGTCCAGAACAGGAGGCTGAGGGGATTCATGGTGGCTACGGTTTCTGGGGTGTTGAGTGACAGCTCAGAGTCCTGCAGTGTTGAACTCAGAGGACTTTAAACCCTCTCAGAAGCCCAGTTTCAGCTGAGCATGCAAAGCTTCCTCTATATGGAAATGACCTGTTTCCACTCATCACACTGGGGCTGAGAGTGGATGCAGACCTTCTGGGAGGACCTCTGGATCTCTTCTACAGTCACACTTTGGGAATACAAACATAATTTGGGAGGAAACAACTGGAATTCATAATCTACAAAACATGTTCTCTGGTTGATTTGATCTTGGTTTGTATGAAATGCTTTCATTTGTTTTATTGGTATGGAAAGAAATACTCATTACAGATAATAGGTAATAACTTATTATGATGTTTATAATAAATGCATGTTTATTACATCGTCTTGAAGGTTTTTCATTCAGTTAAATGAGTGGACTCGTGTTGAAACAATTCAACTGTTTGTTAGTGTGCCTTCAAGATTTCATGAAAATAAATGCAGAATAAATATATTTTATTAATCCCATCTACATGCAAACAAAGTAAACAATAACTTTAGTGAAGCAAATATTGATTCATTGATAGATTTTGTGAAAAGCAAGTGTTCGTGTGCCAGTAAGCTGTGTCTTCATGTGTGGGAGGTTTTTGTACAGCCTCTTAATGAGGTTGTATCACTGTGGTTCACTTTTGGTGGAGGCACCGAACTCACCGTTGACTGTAAGTACAAGGACACTTTTCTCTATCTGACATATTACTAACTTTGAAAACTATGTTTATATTAAAAAAGTTGTGAAGATATTACGACTTTTTTCCT
The DNA here is from genome assembly GCA_030340625.1 of Merluccius polli. Classification (NCBI taxonomy): domain Eukaryota; kingdom Metazoa; phylum Chordata; class Actinopteri; order Gadiformes; family Merlucciidae; genus Merluccius; species Merluccius polli. The sequence continues at coordinate 8,733 of JAOPHQ010002095.1, forward strand.
TTTTATTGTATAGATTTTAAGATGTTGTTTCATCGGATAGGTTAAGGACAGTGAAAATATATTATTGTTCAGTGATTGTTGACATTGTCTTTTTGAATCATTTCATTATGAGCATTCATCATTTATTAAGAATGTATTAATTTATTTACCATGCGCTAAATAAAATGGGCAAACAAATATCCTTCAGGTTCTGTTTTGACTTCTAAAAGTACAGTGATCATTTACTAAAACGAATATTTCATTTGAAATGTGTTTGTGTGTTTAAAACATCCCGTTAAAGATTTATCTGTAGTTTTTTGGCCGAATGTGAAATGAAATATAAGAAAAGGGAAGTGAAACAAATAATGAATAAGAAAAGTTCTGCCACCTGACAGTTGGTGAAACATTGAAATGTGTTATGAATGAATTGGTATGAATTTCCACATTACAATCAACAAGTCCAACTCTTGGTGAATATTCATGTTCCCTTCCCTCTGTGCTCCCTATGAGTGGGGATGTTAACTGAGCCTGTTGTCCACTTGTCTCCTCTCTCCTCCAGTGGGAGTGGTGCAGCCCAGGCTGAGCCTCCTTCCTCCCTCCACAGTGGAGCAGGAGCAGTGCAGCGCTACACTGCTGTGTACGGCCAGCGGGGGCTTCCCCTCGGACTGGACGCTTGGCTGGAAGGTGGGGGGGCAGCGGCGTGTCTGGGGGGGTGTCAGATAGTCTGGGGGTCCTGGGGAAAGATGGCCGCTACAGCTGGAGCAGCACCTTGACCCTCCCTGCAGACCGGTGGAGGAAGGCGGGCTCAGTGAGCTGTGAGGCCAGTAAGAGTGGCCAGACGCCTGTGGCTCAAACCCTGAATCCTGACCAGTGTTGAGAGTAGAGAGGCTCCAGCATGGAAGTACTGCAGAATACACGTCTCCTCTGACACGTCTGCTTTATATCTCTCTGTCTGAGGCAGCGCTGCAGCTTTTGATGATCTACATTCATATAACATGTCTTTGATCCTTTAGCATTATGCTTTCTGGTTTTGACCCCTTGCGTGGATTTGTCACATTTAATAAAGATGTCGAAAATGAATCATTTCTTGTCATCATTTCCAATCGTATCGCTGTCCTTTTCAATGAATGTTACTTTAAAAGGGTATATAAAAACCTCAGTTATATTTCTTACTAAAACAAGCTTCACTTCTATTTTGGATGAAGGGTTAAAGCTATGGTGTGCTGAGCAAAGTGTTGTTCAGGGGGATGTCCAGGTTTCCGCAGATACCAACTCAGAAACATGTAAAAGTTTGTCTGAAAAGACCTTCAGTGTCTCTCACCGAGACATAGGAACCCCAGCATGCTGAGTGGTGGAAACGGTAACATATTCATAATGTTCATATGAGTCAAAGACCAAACGGACATCGCTAAAAGATGCGGTTCGGTAAACGTATTCTGTGAGCCGTGAAGTGTTGCTATTCAAATGATGTCCAGTTTCAGCAGATGTGCACCTGTGTCTCTTGAGTGACAGGAAGTCAGTGGAAATGTAGGGCTGAGGCTTTCAGAAGAGTCTCTGGAGATTCAGTGAAAGCAGTATGTGTGTCATTGTCCACAAAGCAGCTCAACGCTGCCCTCTTGTGTCTCATCAAAGACATTACAATACAGAGTGATGACCTCAACTCTGCTCAGGTCCGTCTTCAGGGGGAGCTGTACTCCTGCAGGAGCAGGAGGGACTAGAGGAGGAGCAGGATGGACTAGAGGAGGAGCAGGAGGGACTAGAGGAGGAGCAGGAGGGACTAGAGGAGGAGCAGGAGAGTAGGAGTAGTAGCTGTATGTAACATGTGGTAGTTGAGGTAGAAGCTGTATGTAACATGTGGTAGTTGAGGTATAGCTGTATATAACATGTGGTAGTTGAGGTATAGCTGTATGTAACATGTGGTAGTTGAGGTAGTAGCTGTATGTAACATGTGGTAGTTGAGGTAGTAGCTGTATGTAACATGTGGTAGTTGAGGTACAGCTGTATGTAACATGTGGTAGTTGAGGTATAGCTGTATGTAACATGTGGTAGTTGAGGTATAGCTGTATGTAACATGTGGTAGTTGAGGTATAGCTGTATGTAACATGTGGTAGTTGAGGTATAGCTGTATGTAACATGTGGTAGTTGAGGTACAGCTGTATGTAACATGTGGTAGTTGAGGTATAGCTGTATGTAACATGTGGTAGTTGAGGTATAGCTGTATGTAACATGTGGTAGTTGAGGTATAGCTGTATGTAACATGTGGTAATTGAGGTATAGCTGTATGTAACATGTGGTAGTTGAGGTATAGCTGTATGTAACATGTGGTAGTTGAGGTATAGCTGTACGTAACATGTGGTAGTTGAGGTATAGCTGTATGTAACATGTGGTAGTTGAGGTATAGCTGTATGTAACATGTGGTAGTTGAGGTATAGCTGTATGTTTCATAATGTTGAGGAATATAATGCTGGTGCTGGGTTGAGGCCCCTGGTTAGAGCAGCTCTGTGCACAGCGCTCTGTGTCAGAGTCTCTTCCCCCTCAGCAGCTGCAGCAGGTTCCTGCTGTAACAGCTCAGTGTCACGCAGTCTGACTGAGGGAGGTTTTTGTACGGCTCTCTATCACTGTGTGAACACACCGCCACCATGGTCACTCAGACAGTAATAAACTGCTGCATCTTCAGGCTGGGCGCCGCTGATGGTCAGAGAGAAGTCAGTGCTGCTTCCACTGCCACTAAACCGAGCTGGTGTTGGTGATACAAGTTGGTTTGCCCATGCTATGATGGGCTTGGGGGCTTCTCCAGGTTTCTGTTGGTACCAGAACATAGCATGTTTATCACTCCATGTGCCAACTGCTGGGTTGGTTTTACAGGTCAGAGTGACTGAGGATCCTGGAGTAACAGACGCTACTGGTGGTGTCTGAGTCACAGTCTGACTGCTGGTTCCTATAGGAAACAAGCAAACAAGACATTGAGTTATCCAGTAGAAAACACAAGCAGACAAAGAAGGGTGGTCCACATGTGGATTGAGTGGAATGAACCAACCTGTTAAGGATCCACAGACCACTGTCCAGAACAGGAGGCTGAGGGGATTCATGGTGGCCACGGTTTCTGGGGTGTTGAGTGACAGCTCAGAGTCCTGCAGTGTTGAACTCAGAGGACTTTAAACCCTCTCAGAAGCCCAGTTTCAGCTGAGCATGCAAAGCTTCCTCTATATGGAAATGACCTGTTTCCACTCATCACACTGGGGCTGAGAGTGGATGCAGACCTTCTGGGAGGACCTCTGGATCTCTTCTACAGTCACACTTTGGGAATACAAACATCATTTGGGAGGAAACAACTGGAATTCATAATCTACAAAACATGTTCTCTGGTTGATTTGATCTTGGTTTGTATGAAATGCTTTCATTTGTTTTATTGGTATGGAAAGAAATACTCATTACAGATAATAGGTAATAACTTATTATGATGTTTATAATAAATGCATGTTTATAACATCGTCTTGAAGGTTTTTCATTCAGTTAAATGAGTGGACTCGTGTTGAAACAATTCAACTGTTTCTTAGTGTGCCTTCAAGATTTCATGAAAATAAATGCAGAATAAATATATTTTATTAATCCCATCTACATGCAAACAAAGTATAGACTTTAATAACAATAACTTTAGTGAATCAAATATTGATTCATTTATAGATTTTGTGAAAAGCAAGTGTTTGTGTGTCAGTAAGCTGTGTCTTCATGTGTGGGAGGTTTTTGTACAGCCTCTTAATGAGGTTGTATCACTGTGGTTGACTTTTGGTGGAGGCACCAAACTCACCGTTGACTGTAAGTACAAGGACACTTTTCTCTATCTGACATATTACTAACTTTGAAAACTATGTTTATATTAAAAAAGGTGTGAAGATGTTATGACTTTTTACCTTTTTATTGTACAGATTTTAAGATGTTGTTTCATCGGATAGGTCAAGGACAGTGAAAATATATTATTGTTCAGTAATTGTTGACATTGTCTTTTTGAATCACTTCATTATGATGAGCATTCATCATTTATTAAGAATGTATTCATTTATTTACTATGCGCTTCATAAAATGGGCAAACAAATATCATTCAGGTTCTGTTTTGACATCTAAAAGTACAGTGATCATTTACTAAAATTAATATTTCATTTGAAATGTGTTTGTGTGTTTAAAACATCCCGTTAAAGATTTATCTGTAGTTTTTTGGGCGAATGTGAAATGAAATATAAGAAAAGGGAAGTGAAACAAATAATGAATAAGAAAAGTTCTGCCACCTGACAGTTGGTGAAACATTGAAATGTGTTATGAATGAATTGGTATGAATTTCCACATTACAATCAACAAGTCCAACTCTTGGTGAATGTTCATGTTCCCTTCCCTCTGTGCTCCCTATGAGTGGGGATGTTAACTGAGCCTGTTGTCCACTTGTCTCCTCTCTCCTCCAGTGGGAGTGGTGCAGCCCAGGCTGAGCCTCCTTCCTCCCTCCACAGTGGAGCAGGAGCAGGGCAGCGCTACACTGCTGTGTACGGCCAGCGGGGGCTTCCCCTCGGACTGGACGCTTGGCTGGAAGGTGGGGGGCAGCGGCGTGTCTGGGGGGGTGTCAGATAGTCTGGGGGTCCTGGGGAAAGATGGCCGCTACAGCTGGAGCAGCACCTTGACCCTCCCTGCAGACCGGTGGAGGAAGGCGGGCTCAGTGATCTGTGAGGCCAGTAAGAGTGGCCAGACGCCTGTGGCTCAAACCCTGAATCCTGACCAGTGTTGAGAGTAGAGAGGCTCCAGCATGGAAGTACTGCAGAATACACGTCTCCTCTGACACGTCTGCTTTATATCTCTCTGTCTGAGGCAGCGCTGCAGCTTTTGATGATCTACATTCATATAACATGTCTTTGATCCTTTAGCATTATGCTTTCTGGTTTTGACCCCTTGCGTGGATTTGTCACATTTAATAAAGATGTCGAAAATGAATCATTTCTTGTCATCATTTCCAATCGTATCTCTGTCCTTTTCAATGAATGTTGCTTTAAAAGGGTATATAAAAACCTCAGTTATATTTCTTACTAAAACAAGGTTCACTTCTATTTTGAATGAAGGGTTAAAGCTATGGTGTGCTGAGCAAAGTTTTGTTCAGGGGGATGTCCAGGTTTCTGCAGGTACCAACACAGAAACATGTAAAAGTAGGTCTGAAAAGACCTTCAGTGTCTCTCACCGAGACATAGGAACCCCAGCATGCTGAGTGGTGGAAACGGTAACATATTCATAATGTTCATATGAGTCAAAGACCAAACGGACATCGCTAAAAGATGCGGTTCGGTAAACGTATTCTGTGAGCCGTGAAGTGTTGCTATTCAAATGATGTCCAGTTTCAGCAGATGTGCACCTGTGTCTCTTGAGTGACAGGAAGTCAGTGGAAATGTAGGGCTGAGGCTTTCAGAAGAGTCTCTGGAGATTCAGTGAAAGCAGTATGTGTGTCATTGTCCACAAAGCAGCTCAACGCTGCCCTCTTGTGTCTCATCAAAGACATTACAATAAAGAGTGATGACCGCAACTCTGTTCAGGTCCGTCTTCAGGGGGAGCTGTACTCCTGCAGGAGCAGGAGGGACTAGAGGAGGAGCAGGAGAGACTAGATGAGGGGCAGGAGAGTAGGGACTAAAGGAGGAGCAGGAGGGAAAAGAGGAGGAGCAGGGGGGACTAGAGGAGGAGCAGGAGGGACAAGAGGAGGAGCAGGAGAGACTAGAGGAGGAGCAGGAGGGACTAGAGGAGGAGCAGGAGGGAATAGAGGAGGGGCAGGAGAGTAGGGACTAGAGGAGGAGCAGGAAGGACTAGAGGAGGAGTAGGAGGGACTAGAGGAGGAGCAGGAGGGACTAGAGGAGGAGCAGGAGAGACAAGAGGAGGAGCAGGAGAGAGGAGGAGCAGGAGGGACTAGAGGAGGAGCAGGAGAGTAGGGACTAGAGGAGGAGCAGGAGAGTAGGGACTAGAGGAGGAGCAGGAGGGACTAGAGGAGGAGCAGGAGGGACTAGAGGAGGAGCAGGAAGGACTAGAGGAGGAGCAGGAGGGACTAGAGGAGGAGCAGGAAGGACTAGAGGAGGAGTAGGAGGGACTAGAGGAGGAGCAGGAGGGACTAGAGGAGGAGCAGGAGAAAATAGAGGAGGCACAGGAGAGTAGGGACTAGAGGAGGAGTGTAGCAATAGATAGTTCCAGGATAGTTTGATACTCACAAAATAAGTGTTTTTGTTGAGATATTATTATTATTATTGTTTCATTTCCTCTGAGAGTCACTTTTTAGTTTATCGCTATTGTATTATTTTATTACAGTCTGTCTAATTCAGAATAAGAAGTCACACAGAGAAACACACAGTGGCATGCTGTTGCGTGAAGTGGACACTGGGTGGCAGCACTTACCGGCAGCGTCACTGCAACGCATCGCGAAGTGGGGCTCAGATGAATGGAGAATGAGACACAGTTGTCCTGCTTCGCTGATTTCTGTCTTATAATTCCAGGTTAGTTACTCACCTTTTCTGTGACTTCAGGTGTTCATGAGCTAATACTAATCCCCGGTGGTGTGTGGTCCATAAGGTAAAAGCTCCTTAAGTGTGTACATAAAGTAAAGTGTCACGGTACGTGATGATTGTCTCATGTGTTTCTTTCGGCTCCTGTGCATTTGTGGGTTATTACTGAATGTGTGAAAATCAGTTGTTTGTGTGAAGTGCGTTGCTCGAAATGTTGAAGCTAATGCTAATGCTAATGCTAAAGTGCAGTTTCAGATCAGCCTTGGTGGAGGACACACACATGAACTGTAAACGAGGATATGGTTCAAGTTCACGGGTCGAAGCGGCAAGCTATGGGCCAGCCATGTTTATTATTTCACTTTGGGTTCATAAAGTGTAAACGTTTAACTGCAAGGGAGAGTTATTCTGTTATATTAAGTGAGCACTTAATGTACTTAACATACTTTATGTACAGTTATATGAAGAAAATACTCTTTCAATGAGAGGATAAAGGTGATGTGTGTAAGGGCGAAGTGCATACATGATTGATGATGGATGACATGATTGAAGAGAAAATGTTTATCTTTGGTTTAATACAAATTTTGATGAGTTTATTTCTTGAAAATATGGAAAACATTTAATGTGAATGTAATCTAAAAATAGTTAATACTAGTGCTGTAATGCAGACAAAATAACAAATAATAGTAATAGTAACTGCATGTAACATGTGGTAGTTGAGGTATAGCTGTATGTAACATGTGGTAGTTGAGGTATAGCTGTATGTAACATGTGGTAGTTGAGGTATAGCTGTATGTAACATGTGGTAGTTGAGGTATAGCTGTATGTAACATGTGGTAGTTGAGGTATAGCTGTATGTAACATGTGGTAGTTGAGGTATAGCTGTATGTAACATGTGGTAGTTGAGGTATAGCTGTATGTAACATGTGGTAGTTGAGGTATAGCTGTATGTAACATGTGGTAGTTGAGGTATAGCTGTATGTAACATGTGGTAGTTGAGGTATAGCTGTATGTAACATGTGGTAGTTGAGGTATAGCTGTATGTAACATGTGGTAGTTGAGGTAGTAGCTGTATGTAACGTGTGGTAGATGAGGTATAGCTGTATGTAACATGTGGTAGTTGATGTATAGCTGTATGTAACATGTGGTAGTTGAGGTATAGCTGTATGTAACATGTGGTAGTTGATGTAGTAGCTGTATGTAACATGTGGTAGTTGAGGTATAGCTGTATGTAACATGTGGTAGTTGAGGTAGTAGCTGTATGTAACATGTGGTAGTTGAGGTATAGCTGTATGTAACATGTGGTAGTTGAGGTAGTAGCTGTATGTAACATGTGGTAGTTGAGGTATAGCTGTATGTAACATGTGGTAGTTGAGGTAGTAGCTGTATGTAACATGTGGTAGTTGAGGTATAGCTGTATGTAACATGTGGTAGTTGAGGTAGTAGCTGTATGTAACATGTGGTAGTTGAGGTATAGCTGTATGTAACATGCAGTAGTTGAGGTATAGCTGTATGTAACATGTGGTAGTTGAGGTATAGCTGTATGTAACATGTGGTAGTTGAGGTATAGCTGTATGTATCATGTGGTAGTTGAGGTATAGCTGTATGTAACATGTGGTAGTTGAGGTATAGCTGTATGTAACATGTGGTAGTTGAGGTAGTAGCTGTATGTAACATGTGGTAGTTGAGGTATAGCTGTATGTAACATGTGGTAGTTGAGGTATAGCTGTATGTAACATATGGTAGTTGGGGTATAGCTGTATGTAACATGTGGTAGTTGAGGTATAGCTGTATGTAACATGTGGTAGTTGAGGTGTAGCTGTATGTAACACGTGGTAGTTGAGGTAGTAGCTGTATGTAACATGTGGTAGTTGAGGTATAGCTGTATGTAACATGTGGTAGTTGAGGTATAGCTGTATGTAACATGTGGTAGTTGAGGTAGTAGCTGTATGTAACATGTGGTCGTTGAGGTAGTAGCTGTATGTAACATGTGGTAGTTGAGGTGTAGCTGTATGTAACATGTGGTAGTCGAGGTATAGCTGTATGTAACACGTGGTAGTTGAGGTATAGCTGTATGTAACATGTGGTAGTTGAGGTATAGCTGTATGTAACATGTGGTAGTTGAGGTATAGCTGTATGTTTCATAATGTTGAGGAATATAATGCTGGTGCTGGGTTGAGGCCCCTGGTTAGAGCAGCTCTGTGCTCAGCGCTCTGTGTCAGAGTCTCTTCCCCCTCAGCAGCTGCAGCAGGTTCCTGCTGTAACAGCTCAGTGTCACGCAGTCTGACTGAGGGAGGTTTTTGTACGGCTCTCTATCACTGTGTGAACACCCAGCCACTACTATGGATACTCTTACAGTAATAAACTGCTGCATCTTCAGGCTGGACGCCGCTGATGGTCAGAGAGAAGTCAGTGCTGCTTCCACTGCCACTAAACCGAGCTGGTGTTGGTGATACACGTTGGTTTGCATATTTTACGATGGGCTTGGGGGCTTCTCCAGGTTTCTGTTGGTACCAGAATATAGCATAATCTCCACTACTATATCTGTGACCTGCTGGGTTTGTTGTACAGCTCAGAGTGACTGAGGATCCCGGAGTAACAGACGCTACTGGTGGTGTCTGAGTCACAGTCTGACTGCTGGTTCCTATAGGAAACAAGCAAACAAGACATTGAGTTATCCAGTAGAAAACACAAGCAGACAAAGAAGGGTGGTCCACATGTGGATTGAGTGGAATGAACCAACCTGTTAAGGATCCACAGACCACTGTCCAGAACAGGAGGCTGAGGGGATTCATGGTGGCCACGGTTTCTGGGGTGTTGAGTGACAGCTCAGAGTCCTGCAGTGTTGAACTCAGAGGACTTTAAACCCTCTCAGAAGCCCAGTTTCAGCTGAGCATGCAAAGCTTCCTCTATATGGAAATGACCTGTTTCCACTCATCACACTGGGGCTGAGAGTGAATGCAGACCTTCTGGGAGGACCTCTGGATCTCCTCTACAGTCACACTTTGGGAATACAAACATCATTTTGCTGGAAACAACTGGAATTCATAATCTACAAAACATGTTCTCTGGTTGATTTGATCTTGGTTTGTATGAAATGCTTTCATTTGTTTTATTGGTATGGAAAGAAATACTCATTACAGATAATAGGTAATAACTTATTATGATGTTTATAATAAATGCATGTTTATTACATCGTCTTGAAGGTTTTTCATTCAGTTAAATGAGTGGACTCGTGTTGAAACAATTCAACTGTTTGTTAGTGTGCCTTCAAGATTTCATGAAAATAAATGCAGAATAAATATATTTTATTAGTCCCATCTACATGCAAACAAAGTATAGACATGAATAACAATAACTTTAGTGAATCATATATTGATTCATTCATAGATTTTGTGAAAAGCAAGTGTTTGTGTGTCAGTAAGCTGTGTCTTCATGTGTGGGAGGTTTTTGTACAGCCTCTTAATGAGGTTGTATCACTGTGGTTGACTTTTGGTGGAGGCACCAAACTCACCGTTGACTGTAAGTACAAGGACACTTTTCTCTATCTGACATATTACTAACTTTGAAAACTATGTTTATATTAAAAAGTTGTGAAGATGTTACGACTTTTTTCCTTTTTATTGTATAGATTTTAAGATGTTTCATCGGATAGGTCAAGGACAGTGAAAATATATTATTGTTCAGTAATTGTTGACATTGTCATTTTGAATCATTTCATTATGATGAGCATTCATCATTTATTAAGAATGTATTAATTTATTTACTATGTGCTTCATAAAATGGACAAACAAATATCATTCAGGTTCTGTTTTGACTTCTAAAAGTACAGTGATCATTTACTAAAACGAATATTTTATTTGAAATGTGTTTGTGTGTTTAAAACATCCCGTTAAAGATTTATCTGTAGTTTTTTGGCCGAATGTGAAATGAAATATAAGAAAAGGGAAGTGAAACAAATAATGAATAAGAAAAGTTCTGCCACCTGACAGTTGGTGAAACATTGAAATGTGTTATGAATGAATTGATATGAATTCCCACATTACAATCAACAAGTCCAACTCTTGGTGAATATTCATGTTCCCTTCCCTCTGTGCTCCCTATGAGTGGGGATGTTAACTGAGCCTGTTGTCCACTTGTCTCCTCTCTCCTCCAGTGGGAGTGGTGCAGCCCAGGCTGAGCCTCCTTCCTCCCTCCACAGTGGAGCAGGAGCAGGGCAGCGCTACACTGCTGTGTACGGCCAGCGGGGGCTTCCCCTCGGACTGGACGCTTGGCTGGAAGGTGGGGGGCAGCGGCGTGTCTGGGGGGGTGTCAGATAGTCTGGGGGGTCCTGGGGAAAGATGGCCGCTACAGCTGGAGCAGCACCTTGACCCTCCCTGCAGACCGGTGGAGGAAGGCGGGCTCAGTGAGCTGTGAGGCCAGTAAGAGTGGCCAGACGCCTGTGGCTCAAACCCTGAATCCTGACCAGTGTTGAGAGTAGAGAGGCTCCAGCATGGAAGTACTGCAGAATACACGTCTCCTCTGACACGTCTGCTTTATATCTCTCTGTCTGAGGCAGCGCTGCAGCTTTTGATGATCTACATTCATATAACATGTCTTTGATCCTTTAGCATTATGCTTTCTGGTTTTGACCCCTTGCGTGGATTTGTCACATTTAATAAAGATGTCGAAAAGGAATCATTTCTTGTCATCATTTCCAATCGTATCTCTGTCCTTTTCAATGAATGTTGCTTTAAAAGGGTATATAAAAACCTCAGTTATATTTATTCCTAAAACAAGGTTCACTTCTATTTTGGATGAAGGGTTAAAGCTATGGTGTGCTGAGCATAGTGTTGTTCAGGGGGATGTCCAGGTTTCTGCAGGTACCAACTCAGAAACATGTAAAAGTACGTCTGAAAAGACCTTCAGTGTCTCTCACCGAGACATAGGAACCCCAGCATGCTGAGTGGTGGAAACGGTAACATCTTCATAATGTTCATATGAGTCAAAGACCAAACGGACATCGCTAAAAGATGCGGTTCGGTAAACGTATTCTGTGAGCCGTGAAGTGTTGCTATTCAAATGATGTCCAGTTTCAGCAGATGTGCACCTGTGTCTCTTGAGTGACAGGAAGTCAGTGGAAATGTAGGGCTGAGGCTTTCAGAAGAGTCTCTGGAGACTCAGTGAAAGCAGTATGTGTGTCATTGTCCACAAAGCAGCTCAACGCTGCCCTCTTGTGTCTCATCAAAGACATTACAATACAGAGTGATGACCTCACCTCTGTTCAGGTCCGTCTTCAGGGGGAGCTGTACTCCTGCAGGAGCAGGAGGGACTAGAGGAGGAGCAGGAGAGACTAGAGGAGGAGCAGGAGAGTAGGGACTAGAGGAGGAGCAGGAGAGTAGGGACTAGAGGAGGAGCAGGAGGGACTAGAGGAGGAGCAGGAGGGACTAGAGGAGGAGCAGGAGGGACTAGAGGAGGAGCAGGAGGGACTAGAGGAGGAGCAGGAGGGACTAGAGTAGGAGCACAAGGGACTGGAGGAGGAGCAGGAGGGACTAGAGGAGGAGCAGGAGGGACTAGAGTAGGAGCACAAGGGACTGGAGGAGGAGCAGGAGGGACAAGAGGAGGAGCAAGAGTGTAGGGACTAGAGGGGGAGCAGGAGGGACAATAGGAGGAGCAGAAGGGACAAGAGGAGGAGCAGGAGGGACTAGAGGAGAAGCAGAAGAGTAGAGGAGGAGCAGGAGTATAGGGACAAGAGGAGCAGCAGGAGAGTAGGGACTACATGGGGAGCAGGAGGGACAAGAGGAGGAGCAGGAGAAACTAGAGGAGGAGCAGGAGAGTAGGGACTAGAGGAAAAGCAGGAGGGACTAGAGGAGGAGCAGGAAGGAGTAATATAATAATAATAATAATAATAATAATAATAATAATAATAATAATAATAATGCATTTTATTTAAAAAGCGCCTTTCAGGTCACTCAAGGACACTGTACAGACAGAATAAATTAAAATCACACAATGAAATATACAAAGCACATGATAAAATAGACCATGGTAAAGAAAGAATCAACATAATAAGATAAAATAAATAGGGCAATTATGGCAGGAAGCATGGAGGTCAGAGGGAGGAGGCGGTCTGGAACAGGTGGGTTTTGAGTCGTGATTTCAGAGAGAGAGTCACAGTTCTGGAGGTCAGGAGGTCCAGAGCTGGGGAGCAGAGCGACTGAAGGCTCTGCCCCCCATAGTGCTGAGGCGGGCAGGGGGCACAGAGAGGTGGATGGAGGAGGAGGATCTAAGGGAACCAGTGGGGATGGTGATGTGCAGGAGGTCAGACAGGTAGGGAGGGGCGAGGTTGTGGATGGCCATGAATGTGAACAAGTAGTAGGAGTAGAGGAGGAGCAGGGGAGTAGGAATAGATAGTTGTAGGGGTAGTTGAGGTAGCAGCTGTATGTAACGTGTGGTAGTTGAGGTATTGCTGTATGTAACATGTGGTAGTTGAGGTATAGCTGCATGTAACATGTGGTAGTTGAGGTATAGCTGTATGTAACATGTGGTAGTTGAGGTATAGCTGTATGTAACATGTGGTAGTTGAGGTATAGCTGTATGTAACATGTGGTAGTTGAGGTATAGCTGTATGTAACATGTGGTAGTTGAGGTATAGCTGTATGTAACATGTGGTAGTTGAGGTATAGCTGTATGTAACATGTGGTAGTTGAGGTATAGCTGTATGTAACATGTGGTAGTTGAGGTATAGCTGTATGTAACATGTGGTAGTTGAGGTATAGCTGTATGTAACATGTGGTAGTTGAGGTATAGCTGTATGTAACATGTGGTAGTTGAGGTATAGCTGTATGTAACATGTGGTAGTTGAGGTATAGCTGTATGTAACATGTGGTAGTTGAGGTAGTAGCTGTATTTAACATGTGGTAGTTGAGGTATAGCTGTATGTTTCATAATGTTGAGGAATATAATGCTGGTGCTGGGTTGAGGCCCCTGGTTAGAGCAGCTCTGTGCTCAGCGCTCTGTGTCAGAGTCTCTTCCCCCTCAGCAGCTGCAGCAGGTTCCTGCTGTAACAGCTCAGTGTCACGCAGTCTGACTGAGGGAGGTTTTTGTACGGCTCTCTATCACTGTGTCGACATCCAGACCCAGTTAATGTCGTGGCGACTCTGACAGTGATAAACTGCTGCATCTTCAGGCTGGACGCCGCTGATGGTCAGAGAGAAGTCAGTGCTGCTTCCACTGCCACTAAACCGAGCTGGTGTTGGTGATACACGTGTGTTTGCCCATTTTATGATGGGCTTGAGGGCTTCTCCAGGTTTCTGTTGGTACCAGAATATACCATATCCAGCACTCCATCTGTCAACTGCTGGGTTGGTTTTACAGCTCAGAGTGACTGAGGATCCTGGAGTAAAATACGCTACCGGTGTCTGAGTCACAGTCTGACTGCTGGTTCCTATAGGAAACAAGCAAACAAGACATTGAGTTATCCAGTAGAAAACACAAGCAGACAAAGAAGGGTGGTCCACATGTGGATTGAGTGGAATGAACCAACCTGTTAAGGATCCACAGACCACTGTCCAGAACAGGAGGCTGAGGGGATTCATGGTGGCCACGGTTTCTGGGGTGTTGAGTGACAGCTCAGAGTCCTGCAGTGTTGAACTCAGAGGACTTTAAACCCTCTCAGAAGCCCAGTTTCAGCTGAGCATGCAAAGCTTCCTCTATATGGAAATGACCTGTTTCCACTCATCACACTGGGGCTGAGAGTGAATGCAGACCTTCTGGGAGGACCTCTGGATCTCTTCTACAGTCACACTTTGGGAATACAAATATCATTTTGCTGGAAACAACTGGAATACATAATTTACAAAACATGTCCTCTGAATTAGGCTAATTGCTGCTGGTTTGTATGAAATGCATTGCTTATATTTAATTCTGAAAATACACAGATGCTATATAAATATTTCTAAAGAGATAATGTATTATATCTGTGTGTAGTAACTGCATGAAGCCTATGTAGATATATTACAAAGATTGGCTGAGTTTTTAAAAACTTGCATCTGTTGTTAAATTGTAGTGAAAATATCTACATAATACTAAAAGTTTTATAAAAATATATGCAGGATCTATATTTTATTATAAATCTACTTAACTTAAAACACATCAATGACATTGCTAACCATAACTTTATTGGATTGAATCATTGATTCATGTTTCTGTGATAAGTCAGTGTGTCAGTAAGCTGTGTCTTCATGTGTGGGAGGTTTTTGTACAGCCTCTTAATGAGGTTGTATCACTGTGGAGCACTTTTGGTGGAGGCACCAAACTCACCGTTGACTGTAAGTACAAGGACACTTTTCTCTATCTGACATATTAATAACTTTGAAAACTATGTTTATATTACAAAAGTTGTGAAGATGTTACGACTTTTTACCTTTTTATTGTACAGATTTTAAGATGTTGTTTCATTGGATAGGTCAAGGACAGTGAAAATATATTATTGTTCAGTAATTGTTGACATTGTCTTTTTGAATCATTTCATTATGATGAGCATTCATCATTTATTAAGAATGTATTAATTTATTTACTATGCGGTTCATAAAATGGGCAAATAAATATCATTCAGTTTCTGTTTTCACTGCTAAAAGTACAGTGATCATTTACTAAAACGAATATTTCGTTTGAAATGTGTTTGTGTGTTTAAAACATCCCGTTAAAGATTTATCTGTAGTTTTTTGGCCGAATGTGAAATGAAATATAAGAAAAGGGAAGTGAAACAAATAATGAATAAGAAAAGTTCTGCCACCTGACAGTTGGTGAAACATTGAAATGTGTTATGAATGAATTGGTATGAATTTCCACATTACAATCAACAAGTCCAACTCTTGGTGAATATTCATGTTCCCTTCCCTCTGTGCTCCCTATGAGTGGGGATGTTAACTGAGCCTGTTGTCCACTTGTCTCCTCTCTCCTCCAGTGGGAGTGGTGCTGCCCACACTGAGCCTCCTTCCTCCCTCCACAGTGGAGCAGGAGCAGGGCAGCGCTACAGTGCTGTGTACGGCCAGCGGGGGCTTCCCCTCGGACTGGACGCTTGGCTGGAAGGTGGGGGGCAGCGGCGTGTCTGGGGGGGTGTCAGGTAGTCTGGGGGTCCTGGGGAAAGATGGCCACTACAGCTGGAGCAGCACCTTGACCCTCCCTGCAGACCGGTGGAGGAAGGCGGGCTCAGTGATCTGTGAGGCCAGTAAGAGTGACCAGACGCCTGTGGCTCAAACCCTGAATCCTGACCAGTGTTGAGAGTAGAGAGGCTCCAGCATGGAAGTACTGCAGAATACACGTCTCCTCTGACACGTCTGCTTTATATCTCTCTGTCTAAGGCAGCGCTGCAGCTTTTGATGATCTACATTCATATAACATGTCTTTGATCCTTTAGCATTATGCTTTCTGGTTTTGACCCCTTGCGTGGATTTGTCACATTTAATAAAGATGTCGAAAATGAATCATTTCTTGTCATCATTTCCAATCGTATCTCTGTCCTTTTCAATGAATGTTGCTTTAAAAGGGTTTATAAAAACCTGTGTTATATTTCTTCCTAAAACAAGGTTCACTTCCATTTTGGATGAAGGGTTAAAGCTATGGTGAGCTGAGCAAAGTGTTGGTTGTGTGGATGTGCTTGGACAGTGTGTTCACTGTGTTCAGTGGACCAGAGTCAGTCATAGAGCCACTGCTGCTGAAACCACCGGTGTGTGTCTCACTGACTTTGTGTCACTTCCTAAAATAGTAGTTCAGGGGGATGTCCAGGTTTCTGCAGGTACCAACTCAGAAACATGTAAAAGTCGGTCTGAAAAGACCTTCAGTGTCTCTCACCGAGACATAGGAACCCCAGCATGCTGAGTGGTGGAAACGGTAACATATTCATAATGTTCATATGAGTCAAAGACCAAACGGACATCGCTAAAAGATGCGGTTCGGTAAACGTATTCTGTGAGTCGTGAAGTGTTGCTATTCAAATGATGTCCAGTTTCAGCAGATGTGCACCTGTGTCTCTTGAGTGACAGGAAGTCAGTGGAAATGTAGGGCTGAGGCTTTCAGAAGAGTCTCTGGAGACTCAGTGAAAGCAGTATGTGTGTCATTGTCCACAAAGCAGCTCAACACTGCCCTCTTGTGTCTCATCAAAGACATTACAATACAGAGTGATGACCGCAACTCTGTTCAGGTCCGTCTTAAGGGGGAGCTGTACTCCTGCAGGAGCAGGAGGGCCTAGAGGAGGAGCAGGAGGGAATAGAGGAGGAGCAGGAGAGTAGGGACTAAAGGAGGAACAGGAGAGACTAGAGGAGGAGCAGGAGAAACTAAAGGAGGAGCAGGAGAGTAGGGACTAGAGCAGGAGAGTAGGGACTAGAGGAGGAGCAGAAGTGTAGGGACTAGAGGAGGAGCAGGAGAAACTAGAGGAGGAGCAGGAGAGTAGGGATTAGAGCAGGAGAGTAGGGACTAGAGGAGGAGCAGAAGTGTAGGGACTAGAGGAGGATCAGGAGAGACTGGAGGAGGAGAGGGACTGGAGGAGGAGCAGGAGAGACTGGAGGAGCAGGAGAGTAGGGATTAGAGGAGGAACAGGAGAGACTAGAGGGGGGGCAGGAGAAATTACAGCAGGAGCAGGAGAGTAGGGATTAGAGGAGGAGCAGGAGGGACTAGAGGAGGAGCAGAAGGGATAATAGGAGGAGCAGGAGGGACTAGAGTAGGAGCAGGAGAGTAGGGACTACATGAGGAGCAGGATGGACTAGAGGAGAAGCAAGAGTGTAGGCAATAGAGGAGGAGCAGGAGCGACAAGAGGAGGAGCAGGAGGGACTAGAGGAGACGCAGGAGAAACCAGAGGAGGAGCAGGAGAGTAGGGACTAGAGGAAAAGCAGGAGTGACTAGAGGAGGAGCAGGAAGGAGTAATATAATAATAATAATGCATTTTATTTAAAAAGCGCCTTTCAGGTCACTCAAGGACACTGTACAGAAGAATAAATTAAAATCACACAATGAAATATACAAAGCACATGATAAAATAGACCATGGTAAAGAAAGAATCAACATAATAAGATAAAATAAATAGGGCAATTATGGCAGGAAGCATGGAGGTCAGAGGGAGGAGGCGGTCCAGAACAGGTGGGTTTTGAGTCATGATTTCAGAGAGAGAGTCACAGTTGCGGAGGTCAGGAGGTCAGGAGCTCCAGAGCTGGGGAGCAGAGCGACTGAAGGCTCTGCCCCCCATAGTGCTGAGGCGGGCAGGGGGCACAGAGAGGTGGATGGAGGAGGAGGATCTAAGGGAACCAGTGGGGATGGTGATGTGCAGGAGGTCAGACAGGTAGGGAGGGGCGAGGTTGTGGATGGCCATGTATGTGAACAAGTAGTAGGAGTAGAGGAGGAGCAGGGGAGTAGGAATAGATAGTTGTAGGGGGAGTTGAGGTATAGCTGTATGTAACATGTGGTAGTTGAGGTATAGCTGTATGTAACATGTGGTAGTTGAGGTAGAAGCTGTATGTAACATGTGGTAGTTGAGGTATAGCTGTATGTAACATGTGGTAGTTGAGGTATAGCTGTATGTAACATGTGGTAGTTGAGGTATAGCTCTATGTAACATGTGGTAGTTGAGGTATAGCTGTATGTAACATGTGGTAGTTGAGGTATAGCTCTATGTAACATGTGGTAGTTGAGGTATAGCTGTATGTAACATGTGGTAGTTGAGGTATAGCTGTATGTAACATGTGGTAGTTGAGGTATAGCTCTATGTAACATGTGGTAGTTGAGGTATAGCTGTATGTAACATGTGGTAGTTGAGGTATAGCTCTATGTAACATGTGGTAGTTGAGGTATAGCTCTATGTAACATGTGGTAGTTGAGGTATAGCTGTATGTAACATGTGGTAGTTGAGGTAGTAGCTGTATGTTTCATGTGGTAGTTGAGGTATAGCTGTATGTAACATGTGGTAGTTGAGGTATAGCTCTATGTAACATGTGGTAGTTGAGGTATAGCTGTATGTAACATGTGGTAGTTGAGGTAGTAGCTGTATGTAACACGTGGTAGTTGAGGTATAGCTGTATGTAACATGTGGTAGTTGAGGTAGTAGCTGTATGTAACATGTGGTAGTTGAGGTAGTAGCTGTATGTAACATGTGGTAGTTGAGGTATAGCTGTATGTAACATGTGGTAGTTGAGGTATAGCTGTATGTAACATGTGGTAGTTGAGGTATAGCTGTATGTAACATGTGGTAGTTGAGGTATAGCTGTATGTAACATGTGGTAGTTGAGGTATAGCTGTATGTAACATGTGGTAGTTGAGGTATAGCTGTATGTAACATGTGGTAGTTGAGGTATAGCTGTATGTAACATGTGGTAGTTGAGGTATAGCTGTATGTAACATGTGGTAGTTGAGGTATAGCTGTATGTAACATGTGGTAGTTGAGGTATAGCTGTATGTAACATGTGGTAGTTGAGGTATAGCTGTATGTAACATGTGGTAGTTGAGGTATAGCTGTATGTAACATGTGGTAGTTGAGGTATAGCTGTATTTAACATGTGGTAGTTGAGGTATAGCTGTATGTTTCATAATGTTGAGGAATATAATGCTGGTGCTGGGTTGAGGCCCCTGGTTAGAGCAGCTCTGTGCTCAGCGCTCTGTGTCAGAGTCTCTTCCCCCTCAGCAGCTGCAGCAGGTTCCTGCTGTAACAGCTCAGTGTCACGCAGTCTGACTGAGGGAGGTTTTTGTACGGCTCTCTATCACTGTGTCGACATCCAGACCCAGTTAATGTCGTGGCGACTCTGACAGTGATAAACTGCTGCATCTTCAGGCTGGACGCCGCTGATGGTCAGAGAGAAGTCAGTGCTGCTTCCACTGCCACTAAACCGAGCTGGTGTTGGTGATACACGTGTGTTTGCCCATTTTATGATGGGCTTGAGGGCTTCTCCAGGTTTCTGTTGGTACCAGAATATACCATATCCAGCACTCCATCTGTCAACTGCTGGGTTGGTTTTACAGCTCAGAGTGACTGAGGATCCTGGAGTAAAATACGCTACCGGTGTCTGAGTCACAGTCTGACTGCTGGTTCCTATAGGAAACAAGCAAACAAGACATTGAGTTATCCAGTAGAAAACACAAGCAGACAAAGAAGGGTGGTCCACATGTGGATTGAGTGGAATGAACCAACCTGTTAAGGATCCACAGACCACTGTCCAGAACAGGAGGCTGAGGGGATTCATGGTGGCCACGGTTTCTGGGGTGTTGAGTGACAGCTCAGAGTCCTGCAGTGTTGAACTCAGAGGACTTTAAACCCTCTCAGAAGCCCAGTTTCAGCTGAGCATGCAAAGCTTCCTCTATATGGAAATGACCTGTTTCCACTCATCACACTGGGGCTGAGAGTGAATGCAGACCTTCTGGGAGGACCTCTGGATCTCTTCTACAGTCACACTTTGGGAATACAAATATCATTTTGCTGGAAACAACTGGAATACATAATTTACAAAACATGTCCTCTGAATTAGGCTAATTGCTGCTGGTTTGTATGAAATGCATTGCTTATATTTAATTCTGAAAATACACAGATGCTATATAAATATTTCTAAAGAGATAATGTATTATATCTGTGTGTAGTAACTGCATGAAGCCTATGTAGATATATTACAAAGATTGGCTGAGTTTTTAAAAACTTGCATCTGTTGTTAAATTGTAGTGAAAATATCTACATAATACTAAAAGTTTTATAAAAATATATGCAGGATCTATATTTTATTATAAATCTACTTAACTTAAAACACATCAATGACATTGCTAACCATAACTTTATTGGATTGAATCATTGATTCATGTTTCTGTGATAAGTCAGTGTGTCAGTAAGCTGTGTCTTCATGTGTGGGAGGTTTTTGTACAGCCTCTTAATGAGGTTGTATCACTGTGGAGCACTTTTGGTGGAGGCACCAAACTCACCGTTGACTGTAAGTACAAGGACACTTTTCTCTATCTGACATATTAATAACTTTGAAAACTATGTTTATATTACAAAAGTTGTGAAGATGTTACGACTTTTTACCTTTTTATTGTACAGATTTTAAGATGTTGTTTCATTGGATAGGTCAAGGACAGTGAAAATATATTATTGTTCAGTAATTGTTGACATTGTCTTTTTGAATCATTTCATTATGATGAGCATTCATCATTTATTAAGAATGTATTAATTTATTTACTATGCGGTTCATAAAATGGGCAAATAAATATCATTCAGTTTCTGTTTTCACTGCTAAAAGTACAGTGATCATTTACTAAAACGAATATTTCGTTTGAAATGTGTTTGTGTGTTTAAAACATCCCGTTAAAGATTTATCTGTAGTTTTTTGGCCGAATGTGAAATGAAATATAAGAAAAGGGAAGTGAAACAAATAATGAATAAGAAAAGTTCTGCCACCTGACAGTTGGTGAAACATTGAAATGTGTTATGAATGAATTGGATATGAATTCCACATTACAGTCAACAAGTCCAACTCTTGGTGAATATTCATGTTCCCTTCCCTCTGTGCTCCCTATGAGTGGGGATGTTAACTGAGCCTGTTGTCCACTTGTCTCCTCTCTCCTCCAGTGGGAGTGGTGCAGCCCACACTGAGCCTCCTTCCTCCCTCCACAGTGGAGCAGGAGCAGGGCAGCGCTACACTGCTGTGTACGGCCAGCGGGGGCTTCCCCTCGGACTGGACGCTTGGCTGGAAGGTGGGGGGGCAGCGGCGTGTCTGGGGGGGGTGTCAGATAGTCTGGGGGTCCTGGGGAAAGATGGCCGCTACAGCTGGAGCAGCACCTTGACCCTCCCTGCAGACCGGTGGAGGAAGGCGGGCTCAGTGAGCTGTGAGGCCAGTAAGAGTGGCCAGACGCCTGTGGCTCAAACCCTGAATCCTGACCAGTGTTGAGAGTAGAGAGGCTCCAGCATGGAAGTACTGCAGAATACACGTCTCCTCTGACACGTCTGCTTTATATCTCTCTGTCTGAGGCAGCGCTGCAGCTTTTGATGATCTACATTCATATAACATGTCTTTGATCCTTTAGCATTATGCTTTCTGGTTTTGACCCCTTGCGTGGATTTGTCACATTTAATAAAGATGTCGAAAATGAATCATTTCTTGTCATCATTTCCAATCGTATCTCTGTCCTTTTCAATGAATGTTGCTTTAAAAGGGTTTATAAAAACCTGTGTTATATTTCTTCCTAAAACAAGGTTCACTTCCATTTTGGATGAAGGGTTAAAGCTATGGTGAGCTGAGCAAAGTGTTGGTTGTGTGGATGTGCTTGGACAGTGTGTTCACTGTGTTCAGTGGACCAGAGTCAGTCATAGAGCCACTGCTGCTGAAACCACCGGTGTGTGTCTCACTGACTTTATGTCACTTCCTAAAATAGTAGTTCAGGGGGATGTCCAGGTTTCTGCAGGTACCAACTCAGAAACATGTAAAAGTCGGTCTGAAAAGACCTTCAGTGTCTCTCACCGAGACATAGGAACCCCAGCATGCTGAGTGGTGGAAACGGTAACATATTCATAATGTTCATATGAGTCAAAGACCAAACGGACATCGCTAAAAGATGCGGTTCGGTAAACGTATTCTGTGAGCCGTGAAGTGTTGCTATTCAAATGATGTCCAGTTTCAGCAGATGTGCACCTGTGTCTCTTGAGTGACAGGAAGTCAGTGGAAATGTAGGGCTGAGGCTTTCAGAAGAGTCTCTGGAGACTCAGTGAAAGCAGTATGTGTGTCATTGTCCACAAAGCAGCTCAACGCTGCCCTCTTGTGTCTCATCAAAGACATTACAATACAGAGGGATGACCTCAACTCTGTTCAGGTCCATCTTCAGGGGGAGCTGTACTCCTGCAGGAGCAGGAGGGCCTAGAGGAGGAGCAGGAGGGACTAGAGGAGGGGCAGGAGAGTAGGGACTAGAGGAGGAGCAGGAGGGACTAGAGGAGGAGCAGGAGGGACTAGAGGAGGGGCAGGAGAGTAGGGACTAGAGGAGGAGCAGGAGGGACTAGAGGAGGAGCAGGAGGAACTAGAGGAGGGGCAGGAGAGTAGGGACTAGAGGAGGAGCAGGAGAGTAGGGACTAGAGGAGGAGCAGGAGAGTAGGGACTAGAGGAGGAGCAGGAGAGACTAGAGGAGGGGCAGGAGAGTAGGGACTAAAGGAGGAGCAGGAGGGACTAGAGGAGGAGCAGGAGAGACTAGAGGAGGGGCAGGAGAGTAGGGACTAGAGGAGGAGCAGGAGGGACTAGAGGAGGAGCAGGAGAGACTAGAGGAGGGGCAGGAGAGTAGGGACTAGAGGAGGAGCAGGAGAGTAGGGACTAGAGGAGGAGCAGGAGAGTAGGGACTAGAGGAGGAGCAGGAGAGACTAGAGGAGGAGCAGGAGAGTAGGGACTAGAGGAGGAGCAGGAGGGACTAGAGGAGGAGCAGGAGAGACTAGAGGAGGGGCAGGAGAGTAGGGACTAGAGGAGGAGCAGGAGAGTAGGGACTAGAGGAGGAGCAGGAAGGACTAGAGGAGGAGCAGGAGAGACTAGAGGAGGGGCAGGAGAGTAGGGAGTAAAGGAGGAGCAGGAGGGACTAGAGGAGGAGCAGGAGAGACTAGAGGAGGGGCAGGGGAGTAGGGACTAGAGGAGGAGCAGGAGGGACTAGAGGAGGAGCAGGAGAGACTAGAGGAGGGGCAGGAGAGTAGGGACTAGAGGAGGAGCAGGAAGGACTAGAGGAGGAGTAGGAGGGACTAGAGGAGGAGCAGGAGGGACTAGAGGAGGAGCAGGAGAGACAAGAGGAGGAGCAGGAGAGAGGAGGAGCAGGAGGGACTAGAGGAGGAGCAGGAGAGTAGGGACTAGAGGAGGAGCAGGAGAGTAGGGACTAGAGGAGGAGCAGGAGGGACTAGAGGAGGAGCAGGAGGGACTAGAGGAGGAGCAGGAGGGACTAGAGGAGGAGCAGGAGAGACTAGAGGAGGAGCAGGAGAAAATAGAGGAGGCACAGGAGAGTAGGGACTAGAGGAGGAGTGTAGGAATAGATAGTTGCAGGATAGTTTGATACTCACAAAATAAGTGTTTTTGTTGAGATATTATTATTATTGTTTCATTTCCTCTGAGAGTCACTTTTTAGTTTATCGCTATTGTATTATTTTATTACAGTCTGTCTAATTCAGAATAAGAAGTCACACAGAGAAACACACAGTGACATGCTGTTGCGTGAAGTGGACACTGGGTGGCAGCACTTACCGGCAGCGTCACTGCAACGCATCGCGAAGTGGGGCTCAGAAGAATGGAGAATGAGACACAGTTGTCCTGCTTCGCTGATTTCTGTCTTATAATTCCAGGTTAGTTACTCACCTTTTCTGTGACTTCAGGTGTTCATGAGCTAATACTAATCCCCGGTGGTGTGTGGTCCATAAGGTAAAAGCTCCTTAAGTGTGTACATAAAGTAAAGTGTCACGGTACGTGATGATTGTCTCATGTGTTTCTTTCGGCTCCTGTGCATTTGTGGGTTATTACTGTATGTGTGAAAATCAGTTGTTTGTGTGAAGTGCGTTGCTCGAAATGTTGAAGCTAATGCTAATGCTAATGTGCAGTTTCAGATCAGCCTTGGTGGAGGACACACACATGAACTGTAAACGAGGATATGGTTCAAGTTCACGGGTCGAAGCGGCAAGCTATGGGCCAGCCATGTTTATTATTTCACTTTGTGTTCATAAAGTGTCAACGTTTAACTGCAAGGGAGAGTTATTCTGTTGTATTAAGTGAGCACTTAATGTACTTAACATACTTTATGTACAGTTATATGAAGAAAATACTCTTTCAATGAGAGGATAAAGGTGATGTGTGTAAGGGCGAAGTGCATACATGATTGATGATGGATGACATGATTGAAGAGAAAATGTTTATCTTTGGTTTAATACAAATTTTGATGAGTTTATTTCTTGAAAATATGGAAAACATTTAATGTGAATGTAATCTAAAAATAGTTAATACTAGTGCTGTAATGCAGACAAAATAACAAATAATAGTAATAGTAACTGCATGTAACATGTGGTAGTTGAGGTATAGCTGTATGTAACATGTGGTAGTTGAGGTATAGCTGTATGTAACATGTGGTAGTTGAGGTATAGCTGTATGTAACATGTGGTAGTTGAGGTATAGCTGTATGTAACATGTGGTAGTTGAGGTAGTAGCTGTATGTAACGTGTGGTAGATGAGGTATAGCTGTATGTAACATGTGGTAGTTGAGGTATAGCTGTATGTAACATGTGGTAGTTGATGTATAGCTGTATGTAACATGTGGTAGTTGAGGTATAGCTGTATGTAACATGTGGTAGTTGATGTAGTAGCTGTATGTAACATGTGGTAGTTGAGGTATAGCTGTATGTAACATGTGGTAGTTGAGGTATAGCTGTATGTAACATGTGGTAGTTGAGGTATAGCTGTATGTAACATGTGGTAGTTGATGTAGTAACTGTATGTAACATGTGGTAGTTGAGGTATAGCTGTATGTAACATGTGGTAGTTGATGTAGTAACTGTATGTAACATGTGGTAGTTGAGGCATAGCTGTATGTAACATGTGGTAGTTGAGGTATAGCTGTAAGTAACATGTGGTAGTTGAGGTATAGCTGTATGTAACATGTGGTAGTTGAGGTAGTAGCTGTATGTAACATGTGGTAGTTGAGGTATAGCTGTATGTAACATGTGGTAGTTGAGGTAGTAGCTGTATGTAACATGTGGTAGTTGAGGTAGTAGCTGTATGTAACATGTGGTAGTTGAGGTATAGCTGTATGTAACATGTGGTAGTTGAGGTAGTAGCTGTATGTAACATGTGGTAGTTGAGGTATAGCTGTATGTAACATGCAGTAGTTGAGGTATAGCTGTATGTAACATGTGGTAGTTGAGGTATAGCTGTATGTAACATGTGGTAGTTGAGGTATAGCTGTATGTATCATGTGGTAGTTGAGGTATAGCTGTATGTATCATGTGGTAGTTGAGGTATAGCTGTATGTAACATGTGGTAGTTGAGGTATAGCTGTATGTAACATGTGGTAGTTGAGGTAGTAGCTGTATGTAACATGTGGTAGTTGAGGTATAGCTGTATGTAACATGTGGTAGTTGAGGTATAGCTGTATGTAACATATGGTAGTTGGGGTATAGCTGTATGTAACATGTGGTAGTTGAGGTATAGCTGTATGTAACATGTGGTAGTTGAGGTGTAGCTGTATGTAACACGTGGTAGTTGAGGTAGTAGCTGTATGTAACATGTGGTAGTTGAGGTATAGCTGTATGTAACATGTGGTAGTTGAGGTATAGCTGTATGTAACATGTGGTAGTTGAGGTAGTAGCTGTATGTAACATGTGGTCGTTGAGGTAGTAGCTGTATGTAACATGTGGTAGTTGAGGTGTAGCTGTATGTAACATGTGGTAGTCGAGGTATAGCTGTATGTAACATGTGGTAGTTGAGGTATAGCTGTATGTAACATGTGGTAGTTGAGGTATAGCTGTATGTAACATGTGGTAGTTGAGGTATAGCTGTATGTTTCATAATGTTGAGGAATATAATGCTGGTGCTGGGTTGAGGCCCCTGGTTAGAGCAGCTCTGTGCTCAGCGCTCTGTGTCAGAGTCTCTTCCCCCTCAGCAGCTGCAGCAGGTTCCTGCTGTAACAGCTCAGTGTCACGCAGTCTGACTGAGGGAGGTTTTTGTACGGCTCTCTATCACTGTGTCAACACATAGACACTGGTAACGTGGAAACTCAGACAGTAATAAACTGCTGCATCTTCAGGCTGGACGTCGCTGATGGTCAGAGAGAAGTCAGTGCTGCTTCCACTGCCACTAAACCGAGCTGGTGTTGGTGATACAAGTTGGGTTGCATCCTTTACGATGAGCTTGGGGGCTTCTCCAAATTTCTGTTGGTACCAGTACATACCGTAATTTCCAGCACTCCATCTGAAAACTGCTGAGTCGGTTTTACAGGTCAGAGTGACTGAGGATCCTGGAGTAACAGACGCTACTGGTGGTGTCTGAGTCACAGTCTGACTGCGGGTTCCTATAGGAAACAAGCAAACAAGACATTGAGTTATCCAGTAGAAAACACAAGCAGACAAAGAAGGGTGGTCCACATGTGGATTGAGTGGAATGAACCAACCTGTTAAGGATCCACAGACCACTGTCCAGAACAGGAGGCTGAGGGGATTCATGGTTGCCACGGTTTCTGGGGTGTTGAGTGACAGCTCAGAGTCCTGCAGTGTTGAACTCAGAGGACTTTAAACCCTCTCAGAAGCCCAGTTTCAGCTGAGCATGCAAAGCTTCCTCTATATGGAAATGACCTGTTTCCACTCATCACACTGGGGCTGAGAGTGGATGCAGACCTTCTGGGAGGACCTCTGGACCTCTTCTACATTCACACTTTGGGAATACAAACATAATTTTGGAGGAAACAACTGGAATTCATAATCTATAACTTATTCTCTGAATTAGGCTACCGGTAATTGCTGCTGGTTTGTATGAAATCCATTGCTTATATTTAATTCTGAATATACACAGATGCTATATAAATATTTCTAAAGAGATAATGTATTATATCTGTGTGTAATAACTGCATGAAGCCTATGTAGATATATTACAAAGATTGGCTGAGTTTTTAAAAAGTTGCATTTGTTGTTAAATTGTACTGAAAATATCGACATAATACTAAAAGTTTTATAAAAATATATGCAGGATCTATATTTTATCATAAATGTTCTTAAGTTAAAACACATCAATGACATTTCTAACCATAACTTTATTGGATTGAATCATTGATTCATGTTTCTGTGATAAGTCAGTGTGTGTCAGTAAGCTGTGTCTTCATGTGTGGGAGGTTTTTGTACAGCCTCTTAATGAGGTTGTATCACTGTGGTTGACTTTTGGTGGAGGCACCAAACTCACCGTTGACTGTAAGTACAAGGACACTTTTCTCTATCTGACATATTAATAACTTTGAAAACTATGTTTTTATTAAAAAAGTTGAGAAGATGTTAAGACTTTTTTCCTTTTTATTGTATAGATTTTAAGATGTTGTATCATCGGATAGGTCAAGGACAGTGAAAATATATTATTGTTCAGTTATTGTTGACATTGTCTTTTTGAATCATTTCATTATGATGAGCATTCATCATTTATTAAGAATGTATTAATTTATTTATTTTACTGTACTATGTGCTTCATAAAATGGGCAAACAAATATCATTCAGGTTCTGTTTTGACTTCTAAAAGTACAGTGATCATTTACTAAAACGCATATTTTATTTGAAATGTATTTGTGTGTTTAAAACATCCCGTTAAAGATTTATCTGTAGTTTTTTGGCCGAATGTGAAATGAAATATAAGAAAAGGGAAGTG
Source organism: Merluccius polli (assembly GCA_030340625.1). Lineage (NCBI taxonomy): Eukaryota > Metazoa > Chordata > Actinopteri > Gadiformes > Merlucciidae > Merluccius > Merluccius polli. The sequence goes on from JAOPHQ010002095.1 coordinate 36,574, forward strand.
AAACAAATAATGAATAAGAAAAGTTCTGCCACCTGACAGTTGGTGAAACATTGAAATGTGTTATGAATGAAGTGATATGAATTTCCACATTACAGTCAACAAGTCCAACTCTTGGTGAATACTCATGTTCCCTTCCCTCTGTGCTCCCTATGAGTGGGGATGTTAACTGAGCCTGTTGTCCACTTGTCTCCTCTCTCCTCCAGTGGGAGTGGTGCTGCCCACACTGAGCCTCCTTCCTCCCTCCACAGTGGAGCAGGAGCAGGGCAGCGCTACACTGCTGTGTACGGCCAGCGGGGGCTTCCCCTCGGACTGGGACGCTTGGCTGGAAGGTGGGGGGCAGCGGCGTGTCTGGGGGGTGTCAGATAGTCTGGGGGTCCCTGGGGAAAGATGGCCGCTACAGCTGGAGCAGCACCTTGACCCTCCCTGCAGGACCGGTGGAGGAAGGCGGGCTCAGTGAGCTGTGAGGCCAGTAAGAGTGGCCAGACGCCTGTGGCTCAAACCCTGAATCCTGACCAGTGTTGAGAGTAGAGAGGCTCCAGCATGGAAGTACTGCAGAATACACGTCTCCTCTGACACGTCTGCTTTATATCTCTCTGTCTGAGGCAGCGCTGCAGCTTTTGATGATCTACATTCATATAACATGTCTTTGATCCTTTAGCATTATGCTTTCTGGTTTTGACCCCTTGCGTGGATTTGTCACATTTAATAAAGATGTCGAAAATGAATCATTTCTTGTCATCATTTCCAATCGTATCTCTGTCCTTTTCAATGAATGTTGCTTTAAAAGGGTATATAAAAACCTCAGTTATATTTCTTCCTAAAACAAGGTTCACTACCATTTTGGATGAAGGGTTAAAGTTATGGTGTGCTGAGCAAAGTGTTGGTTGTGTGGATGTGCTTGGACAGTGTGTTCACTGTGTTCAGTGGACCAGAGTCAGTCATAGAGCCACTGCTGCTGAAACCACCGGTGTGTGTCTCACTGACTTTGTGTCACTTCCTAAAATAGTAGTTCAGGGGGATGTCCAGGTTTCTGCAGGTACCAACTCAGAAACATGTAAAAGTAGGTCTGAAAAGTAAGTAAGTAAGTAAGTTTGACCAAAGTGCTGTACAATGTCAATAAAAGGCAAATAGCAAAGATAATACAATATAACCATACAATTTGACCATAAGTCCTCATATCAAGTACAAAAAAAATGTCAATAATATTCAATAACAGGGCACACCACATAGACAAGAACAGGAGGTAAACGGTTAGGGGGAAAGGAAGGCCAGGGAGTAAAAGTGGGGTTTTAGCCTAGACTTGAAGGCAGAAATGGAGGGGGGCGGATCTAATGTCCTGAGGAGGTGGTTCCACAGACGTGGAGCGGCGACAGCAAAGGCTCTGTCCCCTCTCTGCTTGAGCCGTGAGCGCGGCACATGCAGAAGCCCTTTGTTAGAGGATCTGAGAGACCTTTGGACTGAGTGGAGCTGTACAAGGTCAGTGATGTAGGCTGGGGCCAGCCCATTGAGTGCCTTAAAAACAAATAATAAAACTTTAAACAGTATCCTAAAATGAATGGGGAGCCAGTTCAAGGAGGCCAGAATGGGGGGTGATGTGCTCACGCCTCCTGGTGCCAGTTAAAAGACGTGCAGCTGCATTTTGAACCAGCTGTAGACGTCTGAGTGAGGATTCGGGGAGGCCGAGGTAGAGGGAATTGCAATAATCCAGCCGTGATGTAATGAAGGCATGGATAACTATCTCCAGGTCTTTATGAGATAGGAAGGATTTGAGGCGGGAGATCACTCTGAGTTGGTAAAAACTATTTTTGACCACATTGCTAATCTGTTTGTCAAGACAGAGTTCAGAGTCGAGGATGACACCCAGGTTTCTGGCGTAAGGTGTGACAAGTGGAGTGAGGTGACCTAAATTATTTAGAACAGTGCATCTTGCCTTAGGGGGACCAAAAATGATGACTTCTGTCTTGTCGCCATTTAGCTGGAGGAAGTTGTTAGCCATCCAGTTTCTGATGTCTTCAAGACAGACCAGCAGAGATTGGATGGATGGAGATGTTATGCTTTCTTATAATGTCACCCAGTGGGAGCATATACAGGCTGAATAGCATGGGACCCAGGATGGACCCCTGAGGGACCCCATAAGAGACAGGGGCAGATGACGAAGAGAACTGGCCTATAGAGACAGAGAAAGTCCTATGTTTAAGGTAAGAGCTGAACCAAAGTAATGCAGTCTCCCTAATGCCCATCTGCTGGTCCAGGCGGGTGAGGAGGATGTTGTGATCTACAGTGTCAAAAGCAGCGCTAAGGTCAAGTAATATCAAGATGGCATTATCACCAGAATCCAAAGTGAGGAGCAGATCATTAGTTACTTTAAGCAGGGCAGTTTCTGTGCTGTGAAGGGATCTAAAACCTGATTGAAAAGGTTCTAGTATGTGGTGGGTGGTCAGAAAGGGAGTCAACTGTGACAAAACAGCTTTCTCTAGAACTTTAGAAAAAAAAGGAAGCTTAGAGATGGGGGCGGTAATTTTTCAGGCATTTAGCATCAAGGTTGTGTTTTTTAAGCAAGGGTTGGCAACCGCAACCGCATGCTTAAAACATGTAGGGACAGTGCCGGATGTGAGGCATGAGTTAAGAATTACCTGAATTGAGGGGCCAACTGCATCAAAAACATCCTTTATAATGGAGGAGGGAATGTCATCATGGGGGGATGCAGTGGGTTTCATATGCAATACTAAATCCTGCAGTTCAGTGAGAGAAATTGGCTGAAATTGGTTAAAAATAGCAGGTGCACCAGAGTAATCTGGTGGAGTGGGTGATGAGGAGGGGGTAAACAATGATCTGATGTTCTCTATTTTATCAGTGAAAAACTTGAGGAATTTCTCGCAGGTATCAGTACATACATCAGCAACTGGGGAGTTAAGAGGGTTGATAAAAGAGTTAATAGTGCTAAGTAAAATGTTTGGTCTATTTGAGTGTTTGCTAATCAAATCAGAGAGGTGCTTCGCCCTGGCTTTTTTTGCTGCTGCCTGGAAGGAAACTAGTGCAGTTTTGAACATTTCAAAGGAGACAGTGAGGTGATCCTTTTTCCAATTCCTTTCGGCTTTACGGCAGGCCTGTCTGAGAGAGTGGGTGGCCTCATCCAACCAACATTGAGATTTTTGCTTGGGGCGGGTATATGTGAGAGGAGCTACAGAGTCAAGTATGGAAGAGCAAGAAGAGTGAAAAAGGCTTACTAAATCATACGGGATAGAAGAGGACGATGCCGCTGTTGCAATGGTAGATGCAACAGTTTTACTGAGAAAGCTATCAGAAAACTGGGCTGCAGTAAGAGAGTTTATATGGCGAGAGTAACGACCTTGAGCTCTGGCAGTTTGCAAAGGATTGGAGAGGGTAACATCAAACATAATAGGCTTATGGTCAGAGAAAGTGGCATCCACAATCACAATATTATCTACGGAAAAACCATAAGATAAAATAATGTCAAGTGTATGTCCCAAAATATGGGTAGCTTTATTTATATGTTGAGTTAGACCAAAGGCATCTATTACACCACAGAATTCGTTAACCATGGGTCTGTCTGGACAGCAGACATGGATATTAAAGTCACCAGTATAAGAAGACGATCGTGCAATGACACAAGACCTTCAGTGTCTCTCACTGAGACATAGGAACCCCAGCATGCTGAGTGGTGGAAACGGTAACATACTCATAATGTTCATATGAGTCAAAGACCAAACGGACATCGCTAAAAGATGCGGTTCGGTAAACGTATTCTGTGAGCCGTGAAGTGTTGCTATTCAAATGATGTCCAGTTTCAGCAGATGTGCACCTGTGTCTCTTGAGTGACAGGAAGTCAGTGGAAATGTAGGGCTGAGGCTTTCAGAAGAGTCTCTGGAGAAAGCAGTATGTGTCATTGTCCACATAGCAGCTCAACGCTGCCCTCTTGTGTCTCATCAAAGACATTACAATAAAGAGTGATGACCTCAACTCTGTTCAGGTCCGTCTTCAGGGGGAGCTGTACTCCTGCAGGAGCAGGAGGGACCAGAGGAGGAGCAGGAGGGACTAGAGGAGGAGCAGGAGAGTAGGGGTAGTAGCTGTATGTAACATGTGGTAGTTGAGGTAGAAGCTGTATGTAACATGTGGTAGTTGAGGTATAGCTGTATGTAACATGTGGTAGTTGAGGTAGAAGCTGTATGTAACATGTGGTAGTTGAGGTATAGCTGTATGTAACATGTTGTAGTTGAGGTATAGCTGTATGTAACATGTGGTAGTTGAGGTATAGCTGTATGTAACATGTGGTAGTTGAGGTACAGCTGTATGTAACATGTGGTAGTTGAGGTATAGCTGTATGTAACATGTGGTAGTTGAGGTAGAAGCTGTATGTAACATGTGGTAGTTGAGGTATAGCTGTATGTAACATGTGGTAGTTGAGGTATAGCTGTATGTAACATGTGGTAGTTGAGGTATAGCTGTATGTAACATGTGGTAGTTGAGGTATAGCTGTATGTAACATGTGGTAGTTGAGGTATAGCTGTATGTAACATGTGGTAGTAGAGGTATAGCTGTATGTAACATGTGGTAGTTGAGGTATAGCTGTATGTAACATGTGGTAGTTGAGGTATAGCTGTATGTAACATGTGGTAGTTGAGGTATAGCTGTATGTAACATGTGGTAGTTGAGGTATAACTGTATGTAACATGTGGTAGTTGAGGTAGTAGCTGTATGTAACATGTGGTAGTTGAGGTACAGCTGTATGTAACATGTGGTAGTTGAGGTATAGCTGTATGTAACATGTGGTAGTAGAGGTAGAAGCTGTATGTAACATGTGGTAGTTGAGGTAGTAGCTGTATGTAACATGTGGTAGTTGAGGTACAGCTGTATGTAACACGTGGTAGTTGAGGTATAGTTGTATGTAACATGTGGTAGTTGAGGTATAGCTGTATGTAACATGTGGTAGTTGAGGTATAGCTGTATGTAACATGTGGTAGTTGAGGTAGTAGCTGTATGTAACATGTGGTAGTTGAGGTACAGCTGTATGTAACATGTGGTAGTTGAGGTATAGCTGTATGTAACATGTGGTAGTAGAGGTAGTAGCTGTATGTAACATGTGGTAGTTGAGGTATAGCTGTATGTAACATGTGGTAGTTGAGGTAGTAGCTGTATGTAACATGTGGTAGTTGAGGTATAGCTGTATGTAACATGTGGTAGTTGAGGTATAGCTGTATGTAACATGTGGTAGTTGAGGTATAGCTGTATGTAACATGTGGTAGTTGAGGTATAGCTGTATGTAACATGTGGTAGTTGAGGTATAGCTGTATGTAACATGTGGTAGTTGAGGTATAGCTGTATGTAACATGTGGTAGTTGAGGTATAGCTGTATGTAACATGTGGTAGTTGAGGTATAGCTGTATGTTTCATAATGTTGAGGAATATAATGCTGGTGCTGGGTTGAGGCCCCTGGTTAGAGCAGCTCTGTGCTCAGCGCTCTGTGTCAGAGTCTCTTCCCCCTCAGCAGCTGCAGCAGGTTCCTGCTGTAACAGCTCAGTGTCACGCAGTCTGACTGAGGGAGGTTTTTGTACGGCTCTCTATCACTGTGTGAACACACCGCCACCATGGTCACTCAGACAGTAATAAACTGCTGCATCTTCAGGCTGGACGCCGCTGATGGTCAGAGAGAAGTCAGTGCTGCTTCCACTGCCACTAAACCGAGCTGGTGTTGGTGATACAAGTTTTTTTGCATATCTTATGATGAGCTTGGGGGCTTCTCCAGGTTTCTGTTGGTACCAGAACATACCCTCGTCTCCATCACTCCATCTGTAAACTGCTGGGTTGGTTTGACAGCTCAGAGTGACTGAGGATCCTGGAGTAACAGACGCTACTGGTGTCTGAGTCACAGTCTCCTGACTGCTGGTTCCTATAGGAAACAAGCAAACAAGACATTGAGTTATCCAGTAGAAAACACAAGCAGACAAAGAAGGGTGGTCCACATGTGGATTGAGTGGAATGAACCAACCTGTTAAGGATCCACAGACCACTGTCCAGAACAGGAGGCTGAGGGGATTCATGGTGGTCACGGTTTCTGGGGTGTTGAGTGACAGCTCAGAGTCCTGCAGTGTTGAACTCAGAGGACTTTAAACCCTCTCAGAAGCCCAGTTTCAGCTGAGCATGCAAAGCTTCCTCTATATGGAAATGACCTGTTTCCACTCATCACACTGGGGCTGAGAGTGGTTGCAGACCTTCTGGGAGGACCTCTGGACCTCTTCTACAGTCACACTTTGGGAATACAAATATCATTTTGCTAGAAACAACTGGAATACATAATTTACAAAACATGTCCTCTGAATTAGGCTAATTGCTGCTGGTTTGTATGAAATGCATTGCTTATATTTAATTCTGAAAATACACAGATGCTATATAAATATTTCTAAAGAGATAATGTATTATATCTGTGTGTAGTAACTGCATGAAGCCTATGTAGATATATTACAAAGATTGGCTGAGTTTTTAAAAAGTTGCATCTGTTGTTAAATTGTAGTGAAAATATCGACATAATACTAAAAGTTTTATAAAAATATATGCAGGATCTATATTTTATTATAAATCTACTTAACTTAAAACACATCAATGACATTTCTAACCATAACTTTATTGGATTGAATCATTGATTCATGTTTCTGTGATAAGTCAGTGTGTGTCAGTAAGCTGTGTCTTCATGTGTGGGAGGTTTTTGTACAGCCTCTTAATGAGGTTGTATCACTGTGGTTGACTTTTGGTGGAGGCACCAAACTCACCGTTGACCGTTGTAAGTACAAGGACACTTTTCTCTATCTGACATATTAATAACTTTGAAAACTATGTTTATATTAAAAAAGTTGTGAAGATGTTACGACTTTTTTCCTTTTTATTGTATAGATTTTAAGATGTTGTATCATTGGATAGGTCAAGGACAGTTAAAATATATTATTGTTCAGTAATTGTTGACATTGTCTTTTTGAATCATTTCATTATGATGAGCATTCATCATTTATTAAGAATGTATTAATTTATTTGCTTCATAAAATGGACAAACAAATATCATTCAGGTTCTGTTTTGACTTCTAAAAGTACAGTGATCATTTACTAAAACGAATATTTTATTTGAAATGTGTTTGTGTGTTTAAAACATCCCGTTAAAGATTATCTGTAGTTTTTTGGCCGAATGTGAAATGAAATATAAGAAAAGGGAAGTGAAACAAATAATGAATAAGAAAAGTTCTGCCACCTGACAGTTGGTGAAACATTGAAATGTGTTATGAATGAATTGGTATGAATTTCCACATTACAATCAACAAGTCCAACTCTTGGTGAATATTCATGTTCCCTTCCCTCTGTGCTCCCTATGAGTGGGGATGTTAACTGAGCCTGTTTGTCCACTTGTCTCCTCTCTCCTCCAGTGGGAGTGGTGCAGCCCAGGCTGAGCCTCCTTCCTCCCTCCACAGTGGAGCAGGAGCAGGGCAGCGCTACACTGCTGTGTACGGCCAGCGGGGGCTTCCCCTCGGACTGGACGCTTGGCTGGAAGGTGGGGGGCAGCGGCGTGTCTGGGGGGGTGTCAGGTAGTCTGGGGGTCCTGGGGAAAGATGGCCACTACAGCTGGAGCAGCACCTTGACCCTCCCTGCAGACCGGTGGAGGAAGGCGGGCTCAGTGAGCTGTGAGGCCAGTAAGAGTGGCCAGACGCCTGTGGCTCAAACCCTGAATCCTGACCAGTGTTGAGAGTAGAGAGGCTCCAGCATGGAAGTACTGCAGAATACACGTCTCCTCTGACACGTCTGCTTTATATCTCTCTGTCTGAGGCAGCGCTGCAGCTTTTGATGATCTACATTCATATAACATGTCTTTGATCCTTTAGCATTATGCTTTCTGGTTTTGACCCCTTGCATGGATTTGTCACATTTAATAAAGATGTCGAAAATGAATCACTTCTTGTCATCATTTCCAATCGTATCTCTGTCCTTTTCAATTCATGTTGCTTTAAAAGGGTATATAAAAACCTCAGTTATATTTCTTCCTAAAACAAGGTTCACTTCCATTTTGGATGAAGGGTTAAAGCTATGGTGTGCTGAGCAAAGTGTTGGTTGTGTGGATGTGCTTGGACAGTGTGTTCACTGTGTTCAGTGGACCAGAGTCAGTCATAGAGCCACTGCTGCTGAAACCACCGGTGTGTCTCACTGACTTTATGTCACTTCCTAAAATAGTAGTTCAGGGGGATGTCCAGGTTTCTGCAGGTACCAACTCAGAAACATGTAAAAGTCGGTCTGAAAAGACCTTCAGTGTCTCTCACCGAGACATAGGAACCCCAGCATGCTGAGTGGTGGAAACGGTAACATATTCATAATGTTCATATGAGTCAAAGACCAAACGGACATCGCTAAAAGATGCGGTTCGGTAAACGTATTCTGTGAGTCGTGAAGTGTTGCTATTCAAATGATGTCCAGTTTCAGCAGATGTGCACCTGTGTCTCTTGAGTGACAGGAAGTCAGTGGAAATGTAGGGCTGAGGCTTTCAGAAGAGTCTCTGGAGACTCAGTGAAAGCAGTATGTGTGTCATTGTCCACAAAGCAGCTCAACGCTGCCCTCTTGTGTCTCATCAAAGACATTACAATACAGAGTGATGACCGCAACTCTGTTCAGGTCCGTCTTAAGGGGGAGCTGTACTCCTGCAGGAGCAGGAGGGACTAGAGGAGGAGCAGGAGGGAATAGAGGAGGAGCAGGAGAGTAGGGACTAAAGGAGGAACAGGAGAGACTAGAGGAGGAGCAGGAGAAACTAAAGGAGGAGCAGGAGAGTAGGGACTAGAGCAGGAGAGTAGGGACTAGAGGAGGAGCAGAAGTGTAGGGACTAGAGGAGGAGCAGGAGAAACTAGAGGAGGAGCAGGAGAGTAGGGATTAGAGCAGGAGAGTAGGGACTAGAGGAGGAGCAGAAGTGTAGGGACTAGAGGAGGATCAGGAGAGACTGGAGGAGGAGAGGGACTGGAGGAGGAGCAGGAGAGACTGGAGGAGGAGCAGGAGAGTAGGGATTAGAGGAGGAACAGGAGGGACTAGAGGAGGAGCAGAAGGGATAATAGGAGGAGCAGGAGGGACTAGAGTAGGAGCAGGAGAGTAGGGACTACATGAGGAGCAGGATGGACTAGAGGAGAAGCAAGAGTGTAGGCAATAGAGGAGGAGCAAGAGCGACAAGAGGAGGAGCAGGAGGGACTAGAGGAGACGCAGGAGAAACTAGAGGAGGAGCAGGAGAGTAGGGACTAGAGGAAAAGCAGGAGTGACTAGAGGAGGAGCAGGAAGGAGTAATATAATAATAATAATGCATTTTATTTAAAAAGCGCCTTTCAGGTCACTCAAGGACACTGTACAGACAGAATGAATTAAAATCACACAATGAAATATACAAAGCACATGATAAAATAGACCATGGTAAAGAAAGAATCAACATAATAAGATAAAATAAATAGGGCAATTATGGCAGGAAGCATGGAGGTCAGAGGGAGGAGGCGGTCTGGAACAGGTGGGTTTTGAGTCGTGACTTCAGAGAGAGAGTCACAGGTCAGGAGGTCAGGAGGTCAGGAGCTCCAGAGCTGGGGAGCAGAGCGACTGAAGGCTCTGCCCCCCATAGTGCTGAGGCGGGCAGGGGGCACAGAGAGGTGGATGGAGGAGGAGGATCTAAGGGAACCAGTGGGGATGGTGATGTGCAGGAGGTCAGACAGGTAGGGAGGGGCGAGGTTGTGGATGGCCATGAATGTGAACAAGTAGTAGGAGTAGAGGAGGAGCAGGGGAGTAGGAATAGATAGTTGTAGGGGTAGTTGAGGTAGCAGCTGTATGTAACATGTGGTAGTTGAGGTATAGCTGTATGTAACATGTGGTAGTTGAGGTATAGCTGTATGTAACATGTGGTAGTTGAGGTAGAAGCTGTATGTAACATGTGGTAGTTGAGGTATAGCTGTATGTAACATGTGGTAGTTGAGGTATAGCTGTATGTAACATGTGGTAGTTGAGGTATAGCTGTATGTAACATGTGGTAGTTGAGGTATAGCTGTATGTAACATGTGGTAGTTGAGGTAGAAGCTGTATGTAACATGTGGTAGTTGAGGTATAGCTGTATGTAACATGTGGTAGTTGAGGTATAGCTGTATGTAACATGTGGTAGTTGAGGTATAGCTGTATGTAACATGTGGTAGTTGAGGTATAGCTGTATGTAACATGTGGTAGTTGAGGTATAGCTGTATGTAACATGTGGTAGTTGAGGTATAGCTGTATGTAACATGTGGTAGTTGAGGTAGAAGCTGTATGTAACATGTGGTAGTTGAGGTATAGCTGTATGTAACATGTGGTAGTTGAGGTATAGCTGTATGTAACATGTGGTAGTTGAGGTATAGCTGTATGTAACATGTGGTAGTTGAGGTATAGCTGTATGTAACATGTGGTAGTTGAGGTATAGCTGTATGTAACATGTGGTAGTTGAGGTATAGCTGTATGTAACATGTGGTAGTTGAGGTATAGCTGTATGTTTCATAATGTTGAGGAATATAATGCTGGTGCTGGGTTGAGGCCCCTGGTTAGAGCAGCTCTGTGCTCAGCGCTCTGTGTCAGAGTCTCTTCCCCCTCAGCAGCTGCAGCAGGTTCCTGCTGTAACAGCTCAGTGTCACGCAGTCTGACTGAGGGAGGTTTTTGTACGGCTCTCTATCACTGTGTCGACATCCAGACCCAGTTAATGTCGTGGCGACTCTGACAGTGATAAACTGCTGCATCTTCAGGCTGGACGCCGCTGATGGTCAGAGAGAAGTCTCTGCTGCTTCCACTGCCACTAAACCGAGCTGGTGTTGGCGATACACGTGTGTTTGCCCATTTTATGATGGGCTTGAGGGCTTCTCCAGGTTTCTGTTGGTACCAGAATATACCATATCCAGCACTCCATCTGTCAACTGCTGGGTTGGTTTTACAGCTCAGAGTGACTGAGGATCCTGGAGTAAAATACGCTACCGGTGTCTGAGTCACAGTCTGACTGCTGGTTCCTATAGGAAACAAGCAAACAAGACATTGAGTTATCCAGTAGAAAACACAAGCAGACAAAGAAGGGTGGTCCACATGTGGATTGAGTGGAATGAACCAACCTGTTAAGGATCCACAGACCACTGTCCAGAACAGGAGGCTGAGGGGATTCATGGTGGCCACGGTTTCTGGGGTGTTGAGTGACAGCTCAGAGTCCTGCAGTGTTGAACTCAGAGGACTTTAAACCCTCTCAGAAGCCCAGTTTCAGCTGAGCATGCAAAGCTTCCTCTATATGGAAATGACCTGTTTCCACTCATCACACTGGGGCTGAGAGTGAATGCAGACCTTCTGGGAGGACCTCTGGATCTCTTCTACAGTCACACTTTGGGAATACAAACATCAATTTGCTGGAAACAACTGGAATACATAATTTACAAAACATGTCCTCTGAATTAGGCTAATTGCTGCTGGTTTGTATGAAATGCATTGCTTATATTTAATTCTGAAAATACACAGATGCTATATAAATATTTCATAAGAGATAATGTATTTTATCTGTGTGTAGTAACTGCATGAAGCCTATGTAGATATATTACAAAGATTGGCTGAGTTTTTAAAAACTTGCATCTGTTGTTAAATTGTAGTGAAAATATCTACATAATACTAAAAGTTTTATAAAAATATATGCAGGATCTATATTTTATTATAAATCTACTTAACTTAAAACACATCAATGACATTGCTAACCATAACTTTATTGGATTGAATCATTGATTCATGTTTCTGTGATAAGTCAGTGTGTGTCAGTAAGCTGTGTCTTCATGTGTGGGAGGTTTTTGTACAGCCTCTTAATGAGGTTGTATCACTGTGGAGCACTTTTGGTGGAGGCACCAAACTCACCGTTGACTGTAAGTACAAGGACACTTTTCTCTATCTGACATATTAATAACTTTGAAAACTATGTTTATATTAAAAAAGTTGTGAAGATGTTACGACTTTTTACCTTTTTATTGTACAGATTTTAAGATGTTGTTTCATTGGATAGGTCAAGGACAGTGAAAATATATTATTGTTCAGTAATTGTTGACATTGTCATTTTGAATCATTTCATTATGATGAGCATTCATCATTTATTAAGAATGTATTAATTTATTTACTATGTGCTTCATAAAATGGACAAACAAATATCATTCAGGTTCTGTTTTGACTTCTAAAAGTACAGTGATCATTTACTAAAACGAATATTTTATTTGAAATGTGTTTGTGTGTTTAAAACATCCCGTTAAAGATTTATCTGTAGTTTTTTGGCCGAATGTGAAATGAAATATAAGAAAAGGGAAGTGAAACAAACAGTGAATAAGAAAAGTTCTGCCACCTGACAGTTGGTGAAACATTGAAATGTGTTATGAATGAATTGATATGAATTTCCACATTACAGTCAACAAGTCCAACTCTTGGTGAATATTCATGTTCCCTTCCCTCTGTGCTCCCTATGAGTGGGGATGTTAACTGAGCCTGTTGTCCACTTGTCTCCTCTCTCCTCCAGTGGGAGTGGTGCCGCCCAGGCTGAGCCTCCTTCCTCCCTCCACAGTGGAGCAGGAGCAGGGCAGCGCTACACTGCTGTGTACGGCCAGCGGGGGCTTCCCCTCGGACTGGACGCTTGGCTGGAAGGTGGGGTGCAGCGGCGTGTCTGGGGGGGTGTCAGATAGTCTGGGGGTCCTGGGGAAAGATGGCCGCTACAGCTGGAGCAGCACCTTGACCCTCCCTGCAGACCGGTGGAGGAAGGCGGGCTCAGTGAGCTGTGAGGCCAGTAAGAGTGGCCAGACGCCTGTGGCTCAAACCCTGAATCCTGACCAGTGTTGAGAGTAGAGAGGCTCCAGCATGGAAGTACTGCAGAATACACGTCTCCTCTGACACGTCTGCTTTATATCTCTCTGTCTAAGGCAGCGCTGCAGCTTTTGATGATCTACATTCATATAACATGTCTGTGATCCTTTAGCATTATGCTTTCTGGTTTTGACCCCTTGCGTGGATTTGTCACATTTAATAAAGATGTCGAAAATGAATCATTTCTTGTCATCATTTCCAATCGTATCTCTGTCCTTTTCAATGAATGTTGCTTTAAAAGGGTATATAATAAAAACCTCAGTTATATTTCTTCCTAAAACAAGGTTCACTTCTACTTTGGATGAAGGGTTAAAGCTATGGTGTGCTGAGCAAAGTGTTGGTTGTGTGGATGTGCTTGGACAGTGTGTTCACTGTGTTCAGTGGACCAGAGTCAGTCATAGAGCCACTGCTGCTGAAACCACCGGTGTGTGTCTCACTGACTTTGTGTCACTTCCTAAAATAGTAGTTCAGGGGGATGTCCAGGTTTCTGCAGGTACCAACTCAGAAACATGTAAAAGTAGGTCTGAAAAGACCTTCAGTGTCTCTCACCGAGACATAGGAACCCCAGCATGCTGAGTGGTGGAAACGGTAACATATTCATAATGTTCATGAGTCAAAGACCAAACGGACATCGCTAAAAGATGCGGTTCGGTAAACGTATTCTGTGAGCCGTGAAGTGTTGCTATTCAAATGATGTCCAGTTTCAGCAGATGTGCACCTGTGTCTCTTGAGTGACAGGAAGTCAGTGGAAATGTAGGGCTGAGGCTTTCAGAAGAGTCTCTGGAGACTCAGTGAAAGCAGTATGTGTGTCATTGTCCACAAAGCAGCTCAACACTGCCCTCTTGTGTCTCATCAAAGACATTACAATACAGAGTGATGACCGCAACTCTGTTCAGGTCCGTCTTAAGGGGGAGCTGTACTCCTGCAGGAGCAGGAGGGCCTAGAGGAGGAGCAGGAGGGAATAGAGGAGGAGCAGGAGAGTAGGGACTAAAGGAGGAACAGGAGAGACTAGAGGAGGAGCAGGAGAAACTAAAGGAGGAGCAGGAGAGTAGGGACTAGAGCAGGAGAGTAGGGACTAGAGGAGGAGCAGAAGTGTAGGGACTAGAGGAGGAGCAGGAGAAACTAGAGGAGGAGCAGGAGAGTAGGGATTAGAGCAGGAGAGTAGGGACTAGAGGAGGAGCAGAAGTGTAGGGACTAGAGGAGGATCAGGAGAGACTGGAGGAGGAGAGGGGACTGGAGGAGGAGCAGGAGAGACTGGAGGAGCAGGAGAGTAGGGATTAGAGGAGGAACAGGAGAGACTAGAGGGGGGGCAGGAGAAATTACAGCAGGAGCAGGAGAGTAGGGATTAGAGGAGGAGCAGGAGGGACTAGAGGAGGAGCAGAAGGGATAATAGGAGGAGCAGGAGGGACTAGAGTAGGAGCAGGAGAGTAGGGACTACATGAGGAGCAGGATGGACTAGAGGAGAAGCAAGAGTGTAGGCAATAGAGGAGGAGCAGGAGCGACAAGAGGAGGAGCAGGAGGGGACTAGAGGAGACGCAGGAGAAACCAGAGGAGGAGCAGGAGAGTAGGGACTAGAGGAAAAGCAGGAGTGACTAGAGGAGGAGCAGGAAGGAGTAATATAATAATAATAATGCATTTTATTTAAAAAGCGCCTTTCAGGTCACTCAAGGACACTGTACAGAAGAATAAATTAAAATCACACAATGAAATATACAAAGCACATGATAAAATAGACCATGGTAAAGAAAGAATCAACATAATAAGATAAAATAAATAGGGCAATTATGGCAGGAAGCATGGAGGTCAGAGGGAGGAGGCGGTCCAGAACAGGTGGGTTTTGAGTCATGATTTCAGAGAGAGAGTCACAGTTGCGGAGGTCAGGAGGTCAGGAGCTCCAGAGCTGGGGAGCAGAGCGACTGAAGGCTCTGCCCCCCATAGTGCTGAGGCGGGCAGGGGGCACAGAGAGGTGGATGGAGGAGGAGGATCTAAGGGAACCAGTGGGGATGGTGATGTGCAGGAGGTCAGACAGGTAGGGAGGGGCGAGGTTGTGGATGGCCATGTATGTGAACAAGTAGTAGGAGTAGAGGAGGAGCAGGGGAGTAGGAATAGATAGTTGTAGGGGGAGTTGAGGTATAGCTGTATGTAACATGTGGTAGTTGAGGTATAGCTGTATGTAACATGTGGTAGTTGAGGTAGAAGCTGTATGTAACATGTGGTAGTTGAGGTATAGCTGTATGTAACATGTGGTAGTTGAGGTATAGCTGTATGTAACATGTGGTAGTTGAGGTATAGCTCTATGTAACATGTGGTAGTTGAGGTATAGCTGTATGTAACATGTGGTAGTTGAGGTATAGCTCGTATGTAACATGTGGTAGTTGAGGTATAGCTGTATGTAACATGTGGTAGTTGAGGTATAGCTGTATGTAACATGTGGTAGTTGAGGTATAGCTGCTATGTAACATGTGGTAGTTGAGGTAGTAGCTGTATGTAACATGTGGTAGTTGAGGTATAGCTGCTATGTAACATGTGGTAGTTGAGGTATAGCTGCTATGTAACATGTGGTAGTTGAGGTATAGCTGTATGTAACATGTGGTAGTTGAGGTATAGCTGTATGTATCATGTGGTAGTTGAGGTATAGCTGTATGTAACATGTGGTAGTTGAGGTATAGCTGTATGTAACATGTGGTAGTTGAGGTATAGCTGTATGTAACATGTGGTAGTTGAGGTAGTAGCTGTATGTAACATGTGGTAGTTGAGGTATAGCTGTATGTAACATGTGGTAGTTGAGGTATAGCTGTATGTAACATGTGGTAGTTGAGGTATAGCTGTATGTAACATGTGGTAGTTGAGGTATAGCTGTATGTAACATGTGGTAGTTGAGGTATAGCTGTATGTAACATGTGGTAGTTGAGGTAGTAGCTGTATGTAACATGTGGTAGTTGAGGTATAGCTGTATGTAACATGTGGTAGTTGAGGTATAGCTGTATGTAACATGTGGTAGTTGAGGTATAGCTGTATGTAACATGTGGTAGTTGAGGTATAGCTGTATGTAACATGTGGTAGTTGAGGTATAGCTGTATGTAACATGTGGTAGTTGAGGTAGTAGCTGTATGTAACATGTGGTAGTTGAGGTAGTAGCTGTATGTAACATGTGGTAGTTGAGGTAGTAGCTGTATGTAACATGTGGTAGTTGAGGTATAGCTGTATGTAACATGTGGTAGTTGAGGTATAGCTGTATGTAACATGTGGTAGTTGAGGTATAGCTGTATGTTTCATAATGTTGAGGAATATAATGCTGGTGCTGGGTTGAGGCCCCTGGTTAGAGCAGCTCTGTGCTCAGCGCTCTGTGTCAGAGTCTCTTCCCCCTCAGCAGCTGCAGCAGGTTCCTGCTGTAACAGCTCAGTGTCACGCAGTCTGACTGAGGGAGGTTTTTGTACGGCTCTCTATCACTGTGTCGACATCCAGACCCAGTTAATGTCGTGGCGACTCTGACAGTGATAAACTGCTGCATCTTCAGGCTGGACGCCGCTGATGGTCAGAGAGAAGTCAGTGCTGCTTCCACTGCCACTAAACCGAGCTGGTGTTGGTGATACAAGTTGGTTCGCCCATTTTATGATGGGCTTGAGGGCTTCTCCAGGTTTCTGTTGGTACCAGAATATACCATATCCAGCACTCCATCTGTCAACTGCTGGGTTGGTTTTACAGCTCAGAGTGACTGAGGATCCTGGAGTAACAGACGCTACCGGTGTCTGAGTCACAGTCTGACTGCTGGTTCCTATAGGAAACAAGCAAACAAGACATTGAGTTATCCAGTAGAAAACACAAGCAGACAAAGAAGGGTGGTCCACATGTGGATTGAGTGGAATGAACCAACCTGTTAAGGATCCACAGACCACTGTCCAGAACAGGAGGCTGAGGGGATTCATGGTGGCCACGGTTTCTGGGGTGTTGAGTGACAGCTCAGAGTCCTGCAGTGTTGAACTCAGAGGACTTTAAACCCTCTCAGAAGCCCAGTTTCAGCTGAGCATGCAAAGCTTCCTCTATATGGAAATGACCTGTTTCCACTCATCACACTGGGGCTGAGAGTGGATGCAGACCTTCTGGGAGGACCTCTGGACCTCTTCTACAGTCACACTTTGGGAATACAAATATCATTTTGCTGGAAACAACTGGAATACATAATTTACAAAACATGTCCTCTGAATTAGGCTAATTGCTGCTGGTTTGTATGAAATGCATTGCTTATATTTAATTCTGAAAATACACAGATGCTATATAAATATTTCAAAAGAGATAATGTATTATATCTGTGTGTAGTAACTGCATGAAGCCTATGTAGATATATTACAAAGATTGGCTGAGTTTTTAAAAAGTTGCATCTGTTGTTCAATTGTAGTGAAAATATCTACATAATACTAAAAGTTTTATAAAAATATATGCAGGATCTATATTTTATTATAAATCTACTTAACTTAAAACACATCAATGACATTTCTAACCATAACTTTATTGGATTGAATCATTGATTCATGTTTCTGTGATAAGTCAGTGTGTCAGTAAGCTGTGTCTTCATGTGTGGGAGGTTTTTGTACAGCCTCTTAATGAGGTTGTATCACTGTGGTACACTTTTGGTGGAGGCACCAAACTCACCGTTGACTGTAAGTACAAGGACACTTTTCTCTATCTGACATATTAATAACTTTGAAAACTATGTTTATATTAAAAAAGTTGTGAAGATGTTACGACTTTTTTCCTTTTTATTGTACAGATTTTAAGATGTTGTTTCATTGGATAGGTCAAGGACAGTGAAAATATATTATTGTTCAGTAATTGTTGACATTGTCATTTTGAATCATTTCATTATGATGAGCATTCATCATTTATTAAGAATGTATTAATTTATTTACTATGTGCTTCATAAAATGGACAAACAAATATCATTCAGGTTCTGTTTTGACTTCTAAAAGTACAGTGATCATTTACTAAAACGAATATTTTATTTGAAATGTGTTTGTGTGTTTAAAACATCCCGTTAAAGATTTATCTGTAGTTTTTTGGCCGAATGTGAAATGAAATATAAGAAAAGGGAAGTGAAACAAACAGTGAATAAGAAAAGTTCTGCCACCTGACAGTTGGTGAAACATTGAAATGTGTTATGAATGAATTGATATGAATTTCCACATTACAATCAACAAGTCCAACTCTTGGTGAATATTCATGTTCCCTTCCCTCTGTGCTCCCTATGAGTGGGGATGTTAACTGAGCCTGTTGTCCACTTGTCTCCTCTCTCCTCCAGTGGGAGTGGTGCAGCCCACACTGAGCCTCCTTCCTCCCTCCACAGTGGAGCAGGAGCAGGGCAGCGCTACACTGCTGTGTACGGCCAGCGGGGGCTTCCCCTCGGACTGGACGCTTGGCTGGAAGGTGGGGGGCAGCGGCGTGTCTGGGGGGGTGTCAGATAGTCTGGGGGTCCTGGGGAAAGATGGCCGCTACAGCTGGAGCAGCACCTTGACCCTCCCTGCAGACCGGTGGAGGAAGGCGGGCTCAGTGAGCTGTGAGGCCAGTAAGAGTGGCCAGACGCCTGTGGCTCAAACCCTGAATCCTGACCAGTGTTGAGAGTAGAGAGGCTCCAGCATGGAAGTACTGCAGAATACACGTCTCCTCTGACACGTCTGCTTTATATCTCTCTGTCTGAGGCAGCGCTGCAGCTTTTGATGATCTACATTCATATAACATGTCTTTGATCCTTTAGCATTATGCTTTCTGGTTTTGACCCCTTGCGTGGATTTGTCACATTTAATAAAGATGTCGAAAATGAATCATTTCTTGTCATCATTTCCAATCGTATCTCTGTCCTTTTCAATGAATGTTGCTTTAAAAGGTTATATAAAAACCTCTGTTATATTTCTTCCTAAAACAAGGTTCACTTCCATTTTGGATGAAGGGTTAAAGCTATGGTGTGCTGAGCAAAGTGTTGGTTGTGTGGATGTGCTTGGACAGTGTGTTCGCTGTGTTCAGTGGACCAGAGTCAGTCATAGAGCCACTGCTGCTGAAACCACCGGTGTGTGTCTCACTGACTTTATGTCACTTCCTAAAATAGTAGTTCAGGGGGATGTCCAGGTTTCTGCAGATACCAACTCAGAAACATGTAAAAGTAGGTCTGAAAAGACCTTCAGTGTCTCTCACCGAGACATAGGAACCCCAGCATGCTGAGCGGTGGAAACGGTAACATATTCATAATGTTCATATGAGTCAAAGACCAA
This sequence comes from Merluccius polli, assembly GCA_030340625.1. Lineage (NCBI taxonomy): Eukaryota > Metazoa > Chordata > Actinopteri > Gadiformes > Merlucciidae > Merluccius > Merluccius polli. The sequence continues at coordinate 55,731 of JAOPHQ010002095.1, forward strand.
ACGGACATCGCTAAAAGATGCGGTTCGGTAAACGTATTCTGTGAGCCGTGAAGTGTTGCTATTCAAATGATGTCCAGTTTCAGCAGATGTGCACCTGTGTCTCTTGAGTGACAGGAAGTCAGTGGAAATGTAGGGCTGAGGCTTTCAGAAGAGTCTCTGAGACTCAGTGAAAGCAGGTATGTGTGTCATTGTCCACAAAGCAGCTCAACGCTGCCCTCTTGTGTCTCATCAAAGACATTACAATACAGAGTGCTGACCTCAACTTCTGTTAGGTCGTTTCAGGGGGAGCTGTACTCCTGCAGGAAGAGAGGGACTAGAGGAGGAGCAGGAGGACTAGAGGAGGAGCAGGAGAGTAGGGGACTAGAGGAGGGCAGGAAGAGGGACTAGAGGAGGAGCAAGGGGCAGAGGACTAGAGGGGAGGCAGGAGCGGAGACAGAGGAGGACAGGAGAGTAGGGACAAGAGGAGGAGAGGAGGGGAGAGAGGAGGAGCAGGAGACTAGAGGAGGGCAGGAGTAGGGACTAGAGGAGGAGCAGGAGACTAGAGGAGGAGCAGAGACTAGAGGAGGGCAGAGAGTAGGACTAGAGGAGGAGCAGGAGAGTAGGGACTAGAGGAGGAGCAGGAGAGTAGGGACTAGAGGAGGAGCAGAGAGACTAGAGGAGGAGCAGAGAGTAGGGACTAGAGGAGGAGCAGGAGACTAGAGGAGGAGCAGGAGAGACTAGAGGAGGGGCAGGAGAGTAGGGACTAGAGAGGAGCAGGAGAGTAGGGACTAGAGGAGGAGCAGGAAGGACTAGAGGAGGAGCAGGAGAGACTAGAGGAGGGGCAGGAGAGTAGGGAGTAAGGAGGAGCAGGAGGGACTAGAGGAGGAGCAGGAGAGACTAGAGAGGGGCAGGGGAGTAGGGACTAGAGGAGGAGCAGGAGGGACTAGAGGAGGAGCAGGAGAGACTAGAGGAGGGGCAGGAGAGTAGGGACTAGAGGAGGAGCAGGAAGGACTAGAGGAGGAGTAGGAGGGACTAGAGGAGGAGCAGGAGGGACTAGAGGAGGGAGCAGGAGAGACAAGAGGAGGAGCAGGAGAGAGGAGGAGCAGGAGGGACTAGAGGAGGAGCAGGAGAGTAGGGACTAGAGGAGGAGCAGGAGAGTAGGGACTAGAGGAGGAGCAGGAGGGACTAGAGGAGGAGCAGGAGGGACTAGAGGAGGAGCAGGAGGGACTAGAGGAGGAGCAGGAGAGACTAGAGGAGGAGCAGGAGAAAAATAGAGGAGGCACAGGAGAGTAGGGACTAGAGGAGGAGTGTAGGAATAGATAGTTGCAGGGATAGTTTTGATACTCACAAAATAAGTGTTTTTGTTGAGATATTATTATTATTGTTTCATTTCCTCTGAGAGTCACTTTTTAGTTTATCGCTATTGTATTATTTTATTACAGTCTGTCTAATTCAGAATAAGAAGTCACACAGAGAAACACACAGTGACATGCTGTTGCGTGAAGTGGACACTGGGTGGCAGCACTTACCGGCAGCGTCACTGCAACGCATCGCGAAGTGGGGCTCAGATGAATGGAGAATGAGACACAGTTGTCCTGCTTCGCTGGTTTCTGTCTTATAATTCCAGGTTAGTTACTCACCTTTTCTGTGACTTCAGGTGTTCATGAGCTAATACTAATCCCCGGTGGTGTGTGGTCCATAAGGTAAAAGCTCCTTAAGTGTGTACATAAAGTAAAGTGTCACGGTACGTGATGATTGTCTCATGTGTTTCTTTCGGCTCCTGTGCATTTGTGGGTTATTACTGTATGTGTGAAAATCAGTTGTTTGTGTGAAGTGCGTTGCTCGAAATGTTGAAGCTAATGCTAATGCTAATGTGCAGTTTAGGATCAGCCTTGGTGGAGGACACACACATGAACTGTAAACGAGGATATGGTTCAAGTTCACGGGTCGAAGCGGCAAGCTATGGGCCAGCCATGTTTATTATTTCACTTTGTGTTCATAAAGTGTAAACGTTTAACTGCAAGGGAGAGTTATTCTGTTGTATTAAGTGAGCACTTAATGTACTTAACATACTTTATGTACAGTTATATGAAGAAAATACTCTTTCAATGAGAGGATAAAGGTGATGTGTGTGAGGGGCGAAGTGCATACATGATTGATGATGGATGACATGATTGAAGAGAAAATGTTTATCTTTGGTTTAATACAATTTTGATGAGTTTATTTCTTGAAAATATGGAAAACATTTAATGTGAATGTAATCTAAAAATAGTTAATACTAGTGCTGTAATGCAGACAAAATAACAAATAATAGTAATAGTAACTGCATGTAACATGTGGTAGTTGAGGTATAGCTGTATGTAACATGTGGTAGTTGAGGTATAGCTGTATGTAACATGTGGTAGTTGAGGTATAGCTGTATGTAACATGTGGTAGTTGAGGTATAGCTGTATGTAACATGTGGTAGTTGAGGTATAGCTGTATGTAACGTGTGGTAGATGAGGTATAGCTGTATGTAACATGTGGTAGTTGAGGGTATAGCTTGTATGTTAACATGTGGTAGTTGATGTATAGCTGTATGTAACATGTGGTAGTTGAGGTATAGCTGTATGTAACATGTGGTAGGTTGATGTAGTAGCTGTATGTAACATGTGGGTAGTTGAGGTATAGCTGTATGTAACATGTGGTAGTTGAGGGTATAGCTGTATGTAACATGTGTATTGAGGTATAGCTGTATGTACATGTGGTATTGATGTAGTAACTGTATGTAACATGTGGTAGTTTGAGGTATAGCTGTATGTAACATGTGGTAGTTGATGTAGTAACTGTATGTAACATGTGGTAGTTGAGGCATAGCTGTATGTAACATGTGGTAGTTGAGGTAGTAGCTGTATGTAACATGTGGTAGTTGAGGTATAGCTGTATGTAACATGTGGTAGTTGAGGTAGTAGCTGTATGTAACATGTGGTAGTTGAGGTAGTAGCTGTATGTAACATGTGGTAGTTGAGGTAGTAGCTGTATGTAACATGTGGTAGTTGAGGTAGTAGCTGTATGTAACATGTGGTAGTGGAGGTATAGCTGTATGTAACATGTGGTAGTTGAGGTAGTAGCTGTATGTAACATGTGGTAGTTGAGGTATAGCTGTATGTAAACATGCTGGGTAGTTGAGGTATAGCTGTATGTAACATGTGGTAGTTGAGGTATAGCTGTATGTAACCATGTGGTAGTTGAGGTATAGCTGTATGTATCATGTGGTAGTTGAGGTATAGCTGTATGTATCAGTGTGGTAGTTGAGGTATAGCTGTATGTAACATGTGGTAGTTGAGGTATAGCTGTATGTAACATGTGTGTATTTGAGGTAGTAGCTGTATGTAACATGTGGTAGTTGAGGTATAGCTGTATGTAACATGTGGTAGTTGAGGTATAGCTGTATGTAACATGTGGTAGTTGAGGTATAGCGTATGTAACATGTGGTAGTTGAGGTATAGCTGTATGTAACATGTGGTAGTTGAGTATAGCTGTATGTAACACGTGGTAGTTGAGGGTAGTAGCTGGATGTAACATGTGTAGTTGAGGTATAGCTGTATGTGAACAGTGGTAGTTGAGGTATAGCTGTATGTAACATGTGGTATTTGATGTAGTAGCTGTATGTAACATGTGGTCGTTGAGGTAGTAGCTGTGTATGTAACATTGGTATTTGAGGTGTAGCTGTATGTAAGCATGTGGTAGTCTGAGGTATAGCTGTCATGTAACATGTGGTAGTTGAGGTATAGCTGTATGTAACATGTGTAGTTGAGGTATAGCTGTATGTAACATGTGGTAGTTTGAGGTATACTGTATGTTTCTAATGTTGAGGAATATAATGCTGGGTGCTGGGTTGAGGCCCCTGGTTAGAGCAGCTCTGTGGCTCAGCGCTCTGTGTCAGAGTCGCTTCCCCCCTCAGCAGCTGCAGCAGGTTCCTGCTGTAACAGCTCAGTGTCACGCAGTCTGACTGAGGGAGGTTTTTGTACGGCTCTCTATCACTGTGTCACACACTTAGACACTGTAACGTGGAAGACTCTGACAGTAATAAACCTGCTGCATCTTCAGGCTGGACGTCGCTGATGGTCAGAGAGAAGTCAGTGCTGCTTCCACTGCCACTAAACCGAGCTGGTGTTGGTGATACAAGTTGGTTGCATCCTTTTACGATGAGCTTGGGGGCTTCTCCAAATTTCTGTTGGTACCAGTACATACCGTAATTTCCAGCACTCCATCTGAAAACTGCTGAGTCGGTTTTACAGGTCAGAGTGACTGAGGATCCTGGAGTAACAGACGCTACTGGTGGTGTCTGAGTCACAGTCTGACTGCGGGTTCCTATAGGAAACAAGCAAACAAGACATTGAGTTATCCAGTAGAAAACACAAGCAGACAAAGAAGGGGTGGTCCACATGTGGATTGAGTGGAATGAAACCAACCTGTTAAGGATCCACAGACCACTGTCCAGAACAGGAGGCTGAGGGGATTCATGGTTGCCACGGTTTCTGGGGTGTTGAGTGACAGCTCAGAGTCCTGCAGTGGTTGAACTCAGAGGACTTTAAAACCCTCTCAGAAGCCCAGTTTCAGCTGAGCATGCAAAGCTTCCTCTATATGGGAAATGACCTGTTTCCACTCATCACACTGGGGGCTGAGAGGTGGATGCAGACCTTCTGGGGAGGACCTCTGGACCTCTTCTACATTCACACTTTGGAATACAAACATAATTTTGGAGGAAACATCTGGAATTCATAATCTATAACTTATTCTCTGAATTAGGCTACCGGTAATTGCTGCTGGGTTTGTATGAAATCCATTGCTTATATTTAATTCTGAATATACACAGATGCTATATAAATATTTCTAAAGAGATAATGTATTATATCTGTGTGTAAGTAACTGCATGAAGCCTATGTAGATATATTACAAAGATTGGCTGAGTTTTTAAAAAGTTGCATTTGTTGTTAAATTGTACTGAAAATATCGACATAATACTAAAAGTTTTATAAAAATATATGCAGGATCTATATTTTATCATAAATGTTCTTAAGTTAAAACACATCAATGACATTGCTAACCATAACTTTATTGGATTGAATCATTGATTCATGTTCTGTGATAAGTCAGTGTGTGTCAGTAAGCTGTGTCTTCATGTGTGGGAGGTTTTTGTACAGCCTCTTAATGAGGTTGTATCACTGTGGTTGACTTTTGGTGGAGGCACCAAACTCACCGTTGACTGTAAGTACAAGGACACTTTTCTCTATCTGACATATTAATAACTTTGAAAACTATGTTTTTATTAAAAAAGTTGAGAAGATGTTAAGACTTTTTTCCTTTTTATTGTATAGATTTTAAGATGTTGTATCATCGGATAGGTCAAGGACAGTGAAAATATATTATTGTTCAGTTATTGTTGACATTGTCTTTTTGAATCATTTCATTATGATGAGCATTCATCATTTATTAAGAATGTATTAATTTATTTATTTTACTGTACTATGTCTTCATAAAATGGGCAAACAAATATCATTCAGGTTCTGTTTTGGACTTCTAAAAGTACAGTGATCATTTACTAAAACGCATATTTTATTTGAAATGTATTTGTGTGTTTAAAACATCCCGTTAAAGATTTATCTGTAGTTTTTTGGCCGAATGTGAAATGAAATATAAGAAAAGGGAAGTGAAACAAATAGATGAATAAGAAAAGTTCTGCCACCTGACAGTTGGTGAAACATTGAAATGTGTTATGAATGAAGTGATATGAATTTCCTCACATTACAGTCAACAAGTCCAACTCTTGGTGAATACTCATGTTCCCTTCCCTCTGTGCTCCCTATGAGTGGGGATGTTAACTGAGCCTGTTGTCCACTTGTCTCCTCTCTCCTCCAGTGGGAGTGGTGCTGCCCACAGCTGAGCCTCCTTCCTCCCTCCACAGTGGAGCAGGAGCAGGGCAGCGCTACACTGCTGTGTACGGCCAGCGGGGGCTTCCCCTCGGACTGGACGCTTGGCTGGAAGGTGGGGGGGCAGCGGCGTGTCTGGGGGGGTGTCAGATAGTCCTGGGGGTCCTGGGGAAAGATGGCCGCTACAGCTGGAGCAGCACCTTGACCCTCCCTGCAGACCGGTGGAGGAAGGCGGGCTCAGTGAGCTGTGAGGGCCAGTAAGAGTGGCCAGACGCCTGTGGCTCAAACCCTGAATCCTGACCAGTGTTGAGAGTAGAGAGGCTCCAGCATGGAAGTACTGCAGAATACACGTCTCCTCTGACACGTCTGCTTTATATCTCTCTGTCTGAGGCAGCGCTGCAGCTTTTGATGATCTACATTCATATAACATGTCTTTGATCCTTTAGCATTATGCTTTCTGGTTTTGACCCCTTGCGTGGATTTGTCACATTTAATAAAGATGTCGAAAATGAATCATTTCTTGTCATCATTTCCAATCGTATCTCTGTCCTTTTCAATGAATGTTGCTTTAAAAGGGTATATAAAAACCTCAGTTATATTTCTTCCTAAAACAAGGTTCACTACCATTTTTGGATGAAGGGTTAAAGTTATGGTGTGCTGAGGCAAAGTGTTGTTGTGTGGGATGTGCTTGGACTGTGTGTTCACTGTGTTCAGTGGACCAGAGTCAGTCATAGAGCCAGCTGCTGCTGAAACCACCGGTGTGTGGTCTCACTGGACTTTGTGTCACTTCCTAAAATAGTAGTTCAGGGGGATGTCCAGGTTTTTCTGCAGGTACCAACTCAGAAACATGTAAAAGTAGGAGTCTGAAAAGTAAGTAAGTAAGTAAGTTTGACCAGAAGTGCTGTACAATGTCAATAAAAGGCAAATAGCAAAGATAATACAATATAACCATACAATTTGACCATAAGTCCTCATATCAAGTACAAAAAAAATGTCAATAATATCAATAACAGGCACACCACATAGACAAGAAACAGGAGGTAAACGGTTTAGGGGGAAAGGAAAGGCCAGGGAGTAAAAGTGGGGTTTTAGCCTAGACTTGAAGGCAGAAATGGAGGGGGCGGATCTAATGTCCTGAGGAGGTGGTTCCACAGACGTGGAGCGGCGACAGCAAAGGCTCTGTCCCCTCCTCTGCTTGAGCCGTGAGCGCGGGCACATGCAGAAGCCCTTTGTTAGAGGATCTGAGAGACTCTTTGGGACTGATGGAGCTGTACAAGGGTCCAGTGATGTAGGCTGGGGGCCAGCCCATTGAGTGCCTTAAAAACAAATAATAAAACTTTAAAACAGTATCCTAAAATGAATGGGGAGCCATTTCAAGGAGGCCAGAATGGGGGTGATGTGCTCACGCCCTCCTGGTGCCAGTTAAAAGACGTGGCAGCTGCATTGTTGAACCAGCTGTAGACGTCTGAGTGAGGATTCGGGGGAGGCCGAGGTAGAGGGGAATTGCAATAATCCAGCCGGATGTAATGAAGGCATGGATAACTATCTCCAGGTCTTTATGAGATTGGAAGGATTTGAGGCGGGAGATCACTCTGAGTTGGTAAAAAACTATTTTGACCACATTGCTAATCTGTTTGTCAAGACAGAGTTCAGGAGTCGTGGATGACACCCAGGTTTTCTGGCGTAAGGTGTGACAACGTGGGAGTGAGGTGACCTAAATTATGTAGAACAGGTGGCATCTTGCCTTAGGGGGTACCAAAAATGATGACTTCTGTCTTGTCGCCATGTAGCTGGAGGAAGTTGTTAGCCATCCAGTTTTCTGAGGTCTTCAAGACAGACCAGCAGAGATTGGATGGATGTAGATGTTATGCTTTCTTATAATGTCACCCATGGGGAGCATATACAGGCTGAATAGCATGGGACCCAGGGGATGGACCCCTGAGGGACCCCATAAGAGACAGGGGCAGATGACGAAGAGAACTGGCCTATAGAGACAGAGAAAGTCCTATGTTTAAGGTAGAGCAGCTGAACCAAAGGTAATGGCAGTCTCCCTAATGCCCATCTGCTGGTCCAGCGGGGTGAGGAGGATGTTGTGATCTAGCAGTGTCAAAAGCAGCGCTAAGGTCAAGTAATATCAAAGATGGCATTATCACCAGAATCCAAAGTGAGGAGCAGATCATTAGTTACTTTAAGCAGGGCAGTTCTTCTGTGCTGTGAAGGGATCTAAAACCTGATTGAAAAAGGTTCTAGTATGTGGTGGGTGGTCAGAAAGGGAGTCAAACTGTGACCAAAACAAGCTTTCTCTAGAACTTTAGAAAAAAAAGGAAGCTTAGAGATGGGGCGGTAATTTTTCAGGGCATTTAGCATCAAGGTTGTGTTTTTTAAGCAAGGGTTGGCAACCGCAACCGCATGCTTAAAACTTGTAGGACATGCCGGATGTGAGCATGAGTTAAGAATTACCTGAATTGAGGGGGCCAACTGCATCAAAAACATCCTTTATAATGGAGGAGGGAATGTCATCATGGGGGGATGCAGTGGGTTTCATATGCAATACTAAATCCTGCAGTTCAGTGAGAGAAATTGGCTGTAAATTGGGTTAAAAATAGCAGGTGCACCAGAGTAATCTGGTGGAGTGGGGTGATGAGGAAGGGGTAAACAATGATCTGATGTTCTCTATTTTATCAGTGAAAAACTGGAGGAATTTCTCGCAGGTATCAGTACATACATCAGCAACTGGGGAGTTAAGAGGTTGATAAAAGAGTTAATAGTGGCTAAGTAAAATGTTTGGTCTATTTGAGTGTTTTGCTAATCAAATCAGAGAGGTGCTTCGCCCTGGCTTTTTTTGCTGCTGCCTGGAAGAAACTAGTGCAGTTTTGAACATTTCAAAGGAGACAGTGAGGTGATCCTTTTCCAATTCCTTTCGGCTTTACGGCAGGCCTGTCTGAGAGAGTGGGTGGCCTCATCCAACCAACATTGAGATTTTTGCTTGGGGCGGGTATATGTGAGAGAGCTACAGAGTCAAGTATGGAAGAGCATGAAGAGTGAAAAAGGCTTACTAAATCATACGGGATAGAAGAGGACGATGCCGCTGTTGCAATGGTAGATGCAACAGGTTTTACTGAGAAAGCTATCAGAAAACTGGGCTGCAGTAAGAGAGTTTGATATGGCGAGAGTAACACCTTGAGCTCTGGCAGTTTGCAAAGGATTGGAGAGGGGTAACATCAAACATAATAGGCTTATGGTCAGAGAAAGTGGCATCCACAATCACAATATTATCTACGGAAAAACCATAAGATAAAATAATGTCAAGTGTATTCCCAAAATATGGGTAGCTTTATTTATATGTTGAGTTAGACCAAAGGCATCTATTACACCACAGAATTCGTTAACGCATGGGTCTGTCTGGACAGCAGACATGGATATTAAAGTCACCAGTATAAGAAGACGATCGTGCAATGACACAAGACCTTCAGTGTCTCTCACTGAGACATAGGAACCCCCAGCATGCTGAGTGGTGAAACGGTAACATACTCATAATGTTCATATGAGTCAAAGACCAAACGGACATCGCTAAAAGATGCGGTTCGGTAAACGTATTCTGTGAGCCGTGAAGTGTTGCTATTCAAATGATGTCCAGTTTCAGCAGATGTGCACCTGTGTCTCTTGAGTGACAGGAAGTCAGTGGAAATGTAGGGCTGAGGCTTTCAGAAGAGTCTCTGGAGAAAGCAGTATGTGTCATTGTCCACATAGCAGCTCAACGCTGCCCTCTTGTGTCTCATCAAAGACATTACAATAAAGAGTGATGACCTCAACTCTGTTCAGGTCCGTCTTCAGGGGGGAGCTGTACTCCTGCAGGAGCAGGAGGGACCAGAGGAGGAGCAGGAGGGACTAGAGGAGGAGCAGGAGAGTAGGGGTAGTAGCTGTATGTAACATGTGGTAGTTGAGGTAGAAGCTGTATGTAACATGTGGTAGTTGAGGTATAGCTGTATGTAACATGTGGTAGTTGAGGTAGAAGCTGTATGTAACATGTGTAGTTGAGGTATAGCTGTATGTAACATGTTGTAGTTGAGGTATAGCTGTATGTAACATGTGGTAGTTGAGGTATAGCTGTATGTAACATGTGGTAGTTGAGGTACAGCTGTATGTAACATGTGGTAGTTGAGGTATAGCTGTATGTAACATGTGGTAGTTGAGGTAGAAGCTGTATGTAACATGTGGTAGTTGAGGTATAGCTGTATGTAACATGTGGTAGTTGAGGTATAGCTGTATGTAACATGTGGTAGTTGAGGTATAGCTGTATGTAACATGTGGTAGTTGAGGTATAGCTGTATGTAACATGTGGTAGTTGAGGTATAGCTGTATGTAACATGTGGTAGTAGAGGTATAGCTGTATGTAACATGTGGTAGTTGAGGTATAGCTGTATGTAACATGTGGTAGTTGAGGTATAGCTGTATGTAACATGTGGTAGTTGAGGTATAGCTGTATGTAACATGTGGTAGTTGAGGTATAACTGTATGTAACATGTGGGAGTTGAGGTAGTAGCTGTATGTAACATGTGTAGTTGAGGTACAGCTGTATGTAACATGTGGTAGTTGAGGTATAGCTGTATGTAACATGTGGTAGTAGAGGTAGAAGCTGTATGTAACATGTGGTAGTTGAGGTAGTAGCTGTATGTAACATGTGGTAGTTGAGGTACAGCTGTATGTAACACGTGGTAGTTGAGGTATAGTTGTATGTAACATGTGGTAGTTGAGGTATAGCTGTATGTAACATGTGGTAGTTGAGGTATAGCTGTATGTAACATGTGGTAGTTGAGGTAGTAGCTGTATGTAACATGTGGTAGTTGAGGTACAGCTGTATGTAACATGTGGTAGTTGAGGTATAGCTGTATGTAACATGTGGTAGTAGAGGTAGTAGCTGTATGTAACATGTGGTAGTTGAGGTATAGCTGTATGTAACATGTGGTAGTTGAGGTAGTAGCTGTATGTAACATGTGGTAGTTGAGGTATAGCTGTATGTAACATGTGGTAGTTGAGGTATAGCTGTATGTAACATGTGGTAGTTGAGGTATAGCTGTATGTAACATGTGGTAGTTGAGGTATAGCTGTATGTAACATGTGGTAGTTGAGGTATAGCTGTATGTAACATGTGGTAGTTGAGGTATAGCTGTATGTAACATGTGGTAGTTGAGGTATAGCTGTATGTAACATGTGGTAGTTGAGGTATAGCTGTATGTTTCATAATGTTGAGGAATATAATGCTGGTGCTGGGTTGAGGCCCCTGGTTAGAGCAGCTCTGTGCTCAGCGCTCTGTGTCAGAGTCTCTTCCCCCTCAGCAGCTGCAGCAGGTTCCTGCTGTAACAGCTCAGTGTCACGCAGTCTGACTGAGGGAGGTTTTTGTACGGCTCTCTATCACTGTGTGAACACACCGCCACCATGGTCACTCAGACAGTAATAAACTGCTGCATCTTCAGGCTGGACGCCGCTGATGGTCAGAGAGAAGTCAGTGCTGCTTCCACTGCCACTAAACCGAGCTGGTGTTGGTGATACAAGTTTTTTTGCATATCTTATTATGAGCTTGGGGGCTTCTCCAGGTTTCTGTTGGTACCAGAACATACCCTCGTCTCCATCACTCCATCTGTAAACTGCTGGTTGGTTTGACAGCTCAGAGTGACTGAGGATCCTGGAGTAACAGACGCTACTGGTGTCTGAGTCACAGTCTCCTGACTGCTGGTTCCTATAGGAAACAAGCAAACAAGACATTGAGTTATCCAGTAGAAAACACAAGCAGACAAAGAAGGGTGGTCCACATGTGGATTGAGTGGAATGAACCAACCTGTTAAGGATCCACAGACCACTGTCCAGAACAGGAGGCTGAGGGGATTCATGGTGGGTCACGGTTTCTGGGGTGTTGAGGTGACAGCTCAGAGTCCTGCAGTGTTGAACTCAGAGGACTTTAAACCCTCTCAGAAGCCCAGTTTCAGCTGAGCATGCAAAGCTTCCTCTATATGGAAATGACCTGTTTCCACTCATCACACTGGGGCTGAGAGTGGTTGCAGACCTTCTGGGAGGACCTCTGGACCTCTTCTACAGTCACACTTTGGGAATACAAATATCATTTTGCTAGAAACAACTGGAATACATAATTTACAAAACATGTCCTCTGAATTAGGCTAATTGCTGCTGGTTTGTATGAAATGCATTGCTTATATTTAATTCTGAAAATACACAGATGCTATATAAATATTTCTAAAGAGATAATGTATTATATCTGTGTGTAGTAACTGCATGAAAGCCTATGTAGATATATTACAAAGATTGGCTGAGTTTTTAAAAAGTTGCATCTGTTGTTAAATTGTAGTGAAAATATCGACATAATACTAAAAGTTTTATAAAAATATATGCAGGATCTATATTTTATTATAAATCTACTTAACTTAAAACACATCAATGACATTTCTAACCATAACTTTATTGGATTGAATCATTGATTCATGTTTCTGTGATAAGTCAGTGTGTGTCAGTAAGCTGTGTCTTCATGTGTGGGAGGTTTTTGTACAGCCTCTTAATGAGGTTGTATCACTGTGGTTGACTTTTGGTGGAGGCACCAAACTCACCGTTGACCGTTGTAAGTACAAGGACACTTTTCTCTATCTGACATATTAATAACTTTGAAAACTATGTTTATATTAAAAAAGTTGTGAAGATGTTACGACTTTTTTCCTTTTTATTGTATAGATTTTAAGATGTTGTATCATTGGATAGGTCAAGGACAGTTAAAATATATTATTGTTCAGTAATTGTTGACATTGTCTTTTTGAATCATTTCATTATGATGAGCATTCATCATTTATTAAGAATGTATTAAATTATTTGCTTCATAAAATGGGACAAACAAATATCATTCAGGTTCTGTTTTGACTTCTAAAAGTACAGTGATCATTTACTAAAACGAATATTTTATTTGAAATGTGTTTGTGTGTTTAAAACATCCCGTTAAAGATTATCTGTAGTTTTTTGGCCGAATGTGAAATGAAATATAAGAAAAGGGAAGTGAAACAAATAATGAATAAGAAAAGTTCTGCCACCTGACAGTTGGTTGAAACATTGAAATGTGTTATGAATGAATTGGTATGAATTTTCCACATTACAATCAACAAGTCCAACTCTTGGTGAATATTCATGTTCCCTTCCCTCTGTGCTCCTATGAGTGGGGGATGTTAACTGAGCCTGTTTGTCCACTTGTCTCCTCTCTCCTCCAGTGGGAGTGGTGCAGCCCAGGCTGAGCCTCCTTCCTCCCTCCACAGTGGAGCAGGAGCAGGGCAGCGCTACACTGCTGTGTACGGCCAGCGGGGGCTTCCCCTCGGACTGGACGCTTGGCTGGAAGGTGGGGGGCAGCGGCGTGTCTGGGGGGGGTGTCAGGTAGTCTGGGGGTCCCTGGGGAAAGATGGCCACTACAGCTGGAGCAGCACCCTTGACCCTCCCTGCAGACCGGTGGAGGAAGGCGGGCTCAGTGAGCTGTGAGGCCAGTAAGAGTGGCCAGACGCCTGTGGCTCAAACCCTGAATCCTGACCAGTGTTGAGAGTAGAGAGGCTCCAGCATGGAAGTACTGCAGAATACACGTCTCCTCTGACACGTCTGCTTTATATCTCTCTGTCTGAGGCAGCGCGCTGCTGCTTTTGATGATCTACATTCATATAACATGTCTTTGATCCTTTAGCATTATGCTTTCTGGTTTTGACCCCTTGCATGGATTTGTCACATTTAATAAAGATGTCGAAAATGAATCACTTCTTGTCATCATTTCCAATCGTATCTCTGTCCTTTTCAATTCATGTTGCTTTAAAAGGGTATATAAAAACCTCAGTTATATTTCTTCCTAAAACAAGGTTCACTTCCATTTTGGATGAAGGGTTAAAGCTATGGTGTGCTGAGCAAAGTGTTGGTTGTGTGGATGTGCTTGGACAGTGTGTTCACTGTGTTCAGTGGACCAGAGTCAGTCATAGAGCCACTGCTGCTGAAACCACCTGGTGTGTCTCACTGACTTTATGTCACTTCCTAAAATAGTAGTTCAGGGGGATGTCCAGGTTTCTGCAGGTACCAACTCAGAAACATGTAAAAGTCGGTCCTGAAAGACCTTCAGTGTCTCTCACCGAGACATAGGAACCCCAGCATGCTGAGTGGTGGGAAACGGTAACATATTCATAATGTTCATATGAGTCAAAGACCAAACGGACATCGCTAAAAGATGCGGTTCGGTAAACGTATTCTGTGAGTCGTGAAGTGTTGCTATTCAAATGATGTCCAGTTCAGCAGATGTGCACCTGTGTCTCTTGAGTGACAGGAAGTCAGTGGGAAATGTAGGGCTGAGGCTTTCAGAAGAGTCTCTGGAGACTCAGTGAAAGGCAGTATGTGTGTCATTGTCCACAAAGCAGCTCAACGCTGCCCTCTTGTGTCCTCATCAAAGACATTACAATACAGAGTGATGACCCGCAACTCTGTTCAGGTCCGTCTTAAGGGGGAGCTGTACTCCTGCAGGGAGCAGGAGGGACTAGAGGTGGAGCAGGGAGGGAATAGAGGAGGAGCAGAGAGTAGGGACTAAAGGAGGAACAGAGAGACTAGAGGAGGAGCAGGAGAAACTAAAGGAGGTGCAGGAGAGTAGGGGACTAGAGCAGGAGAGTAGGGACTAGAGGAGGGAGCAGAAGTGTAGGGACTAGAGGAGGAGCAGGAGAATCTAGAGGAGGAGCAGGAGAGTAGGGATTAGAGCAGGAGAGTAGGGACTAGAGGAGGAGCAGAAGTGTAGGGACTAGAGGAGGATCATTATAGACTGGAGGAGGAGAGGGACTGGAGGAGGAGCAGGGAGAGACTGGAGGAGGAGCAGGAGAGAAGGGATTAGAGGAGGAACAGGAGGGACTAGAGGAGGAGCAGAAGGGATAATAGAGGAGCAGGAGGGACTAGAGTTAGGAGCAGGATAGTAGGGACTACATAGGAGCAGGATGGACTAGAGGAGAAGCAAGAGTGTAGGCAATAGAGGAGGAGCAAGAGCGACAAGAGGAGGGGGGGAACAGGAGGGACTAGAGGAGACGCAGGAGAAACCTAGAGGAGGAGCAGGAGAGTAGGGACTAGAGGAAAAGCAGAGTGACTAGAGGAGGGAGCAGGAAGGAGTAATATAATAATAATAATGCATTTTATTTAAAAAGCGCCTTTCAGGTCACTCAAGGACACTGTACAGACTGAGATGGAATTAAAATCACACAATGAAATATACAAAGCACATGATAAAATAGACTCATGGGGGGGGGGGTAAAGAAAGAATCAACATAATAAGATAAAATAAATAGGGCAATTATGGCAGGAAGCATGAGGTCAGAGGGAGGAGGCGGTCTGGAACAGGTTGGTTTTGAGTCGTGACTTCAGAGAGAGAGGTCACAGGTCAGGAGGTCAGGAGGTCAGGAGCTCCAGAGCTGGGGAGCAGAGCGACTGAAGGCTCTGCCCCCCATAGTGCTGAGGCGGGCAGCGGGGCACAGAGAGGTGGATGGAGGAGGAGGGATCTAAGGGAACCAGGTGGGGATGGTGATGTGCAGGAGGTCAGGACAGGTAGGGAGGGGCTAGGTTGTGGATGGCCATGAATGTGAACAAGTAGTAGGAGTAGAGGAGGAGCAGGGGAGTAGGAATAGATAGTTTTAGGGGTAGTTGAGGTAAGCAGCTGTATGTAACATGTGGTAGTTGAGGTATAGCTGTAAGTAACAGTGGTAGTTGAGGTATTAGCTGTATGTAACATGTGGTAGTTGAGGTAGAAGCTGTATGTAACAATGTGGTAGTTGAGGGTATAGCTGTATGTAACATGTGGTAGTTGAGTATAGCTGTATGTAACATGTGGTAGTTGAGGTATAGCTGTATGTAACATGTGGTAGTTGAGGTATAGCTGTATGTAACATGTGGTAGTTGAGGTAGAAGCTGTAATGTAACATGTGGTAGTTGAGGTATAGCTGTATGTAAACATGTGGTAGTTGAGGTATTGCTGTATGTAACATGTGGTAGTTGAGGTATAGCTGTATGTAACATGTGGTAGTTGAGGTATAGGGCTGTATGTAACCATGTGGTAGTTGAGGTATAGCTGTATGTAACATGTGGTAGTTGAGGTATAGCTGTATGTAACATGTGGTAGTTGAGGTAGAAGCTGTATGTAACATGTGGTAGTTTAGGTATAGCTGTATGTAACATGTAGGTAGTTGAGGTATAGCTGTATGTAACATGTGGTAGGTGAGGTATAGCTGTATGTAACATGTGGTAGTTTGAGGTATAGCTGTATGTAACATGTGGTAGTTGAGGTATAGCTGTATGTAACATGTGGTAGTTGAGGTATAGCTGTATGTAACATGTGGTAGTTGAGGTATAGCTGTATGTTTCATAATGTTGAGGAATATAATGCTGGTGCTGGTTGAGGCCCCTGGTTAGAGCAGCTCTGTGCTCAGCGCTCTGTGTCAGAGTCTCTTCCCCCTCAGCAGCTGCAGCAGGTTCCTGCTGTAACAGCTCAGTGTCACGCAGTCTGACTGAGGAGGTTTTTGTACGGCTCTCTATCACTGTGTCGACATCCAGACCCAGTTAATGTCGTGGCGACTCTGACAGTGATAAACTGCTGCATCTTCAGGCTGGACGCCGCTGATGGTCAGAGAGAAGTCTCTGCTGCTTCCACTGCCACTAAACCGAGCTGGTGTTGGCGATACACGTGTGTTTGCCCATTTTGATGGCTTGAGGCTTCTCCAGGTTTCTGTTGGTACCAAATATATCCATATCCAGCACTCCATCTGTCAACTGCTGGGTTGGTTTTACAGCTCAGAGTGACTGAGGATCCTGGAGTAAAATACGCTACCGGTGCTGAGTCACAGTCTGACTGCTGGTTCCTATAGGAAACAAGCAAACAAGACATTGAGTTATCCAGTAGAAAACACAAGCAGACAAAGAAGGGTGGTCCACATGTGGATTGAGTGGAATGAACCAACCTGTTAAGGATCCACGACCACTGTCCAGAACAGGAGGCTGAGGGATTCATGGTGGCCACGGTTTCTGGGTGTTGAGTGACAGCTCAGAGTCCTGCAGTGTTGAACTCAGAGGACTTTAAACCCTCTCAGAAGCCCAGTTTTCAGCTGAGCATGCAAAGCTTCCTCTATATGGAAATGACCTGTTTCCACTCATCACACTGGGGCTGAGAGTGAATGCAGACCTTCTGGGAGGACCTCTGGATCTCTTCTACAGTCACACTTTGGGAATACAAACATCAATTTGCTGGAAACAACTGGAATACATAATTTACAAAACATGTCCTCTGAATTAGGCTAATTGCTGCTGGTTTGTATGAATGCATTGCTTATATTTAATTCTGAAAATACACAGATGCTATATAAATATTTCATAAGAGATAATGTATTTATCATGTGTGTAGTAACTGCATGAAGCCTATGTAGATATATTACAAAGATTGGCTGAGTTTTTTTAAAAATGCATCTGTTGTAAATTGTAGTGAAAATATCTACATAATACTAAAAGTTTTTATAAAAATATATGCAGGATCTATATTTATATATTATAAATCTACTTAACTTAAAAACACAT
>JAOPHQ010002096.1:0-7500 GCA_030340625.1 Merluccius polli
TCTAATTCATCTATTTGGTCTTATTATTAACTATTCTTCTTTAATTCATTTATTCATTTCAATAGTCTACTTCTTTGCTTAAAAACAAAACAAAAAACATATTTAACTTTTTAATTTATTATTTTTTCAAATGATAATAATAACTGATGATAATAATTATTATAATGATTATGATTATTGTTTTTATTATTATTATTATTGGTTGTGAGTCCACATGTAACATAACCCCTATGGGCTAACCCTTCTCCACTTGGCTTAACCTTATATATATATATATATATATATATATATATATATATATATATATACACACACACACACACACCTGTATTGGAGTCCTGCATCCTTCAAGAAAACAGTGTATGCTATTGATCACTCACTCACTCAACCACCCCCCCCCCCCCCCACACACACACACACACAAACACACACACACACACACACACACACACACACCTGAGTCCACAGGGGCGGAGGTGCTGGTGCCAGTGAAGGAATTAAGCTGACATACTGTATTACACACTCCAATGGAAACAGTAAGGGCATGGGGGGGGGGGGGGGGGTGGTGGTTGAGGATCGGCGAGGGGGGAGAGAGGGGGAGAGAGGGAGGGGGAGAGCATTCAGAAGGTCAGGGGGAGATGTGTGGTGAAGTGATAGGAAAGCAGACGAAGGGACGAAACAACAAAGAGACTAAAGAGAGAGTGGAGAGTAGAGAGAGCCACAGAGCCAACCTGGCGTCCTGTTGCTCATCTGTGTGCTCAGCTTGGTGCGGCGCCGTTCCTTTTTAATGACCACATTTATATTGATTTATGCACGCATGACTTTGGCTGCTATCACCCCCCCCCCCCCCCCACCACCACCACCCCCCCCCCCCCCCCCCCCAGGCTTTAGATGTAGCTGATGAAGCTTTGTGTATGTGAGTGTCAAGCTATCAATAGTATCTGTGAAAACATCTTTTAACACATAGTAATGGAAAAATATTTACATAATTATGCATGGATAATGAAGTAGTGAATGTATAATTGTATTACGTATGGTCCATGGGAATAGATATTAGAAACATTAAGATCGTCCTCCTCCTAGGTATTACTTATTGGCAGAAGCACGGCGAAGTACGACGATAATAAAGGCAAAAATAAATCAATAAAGTAGGATGAGAAGGTCCATGTGAGATCTGAGGTAGCAAAAGGTTAAAATGATAAAAGTGCCAAATGTTTGCAGGCATTATCTCTCGTATTGTAATATTATTATTGATCGATTTGGTACATTCGACAATGACACACAGTCGTTGAATTGACAAATGAAAATGCCGTTCCTACGATGTCTGATGTTGAATGTGGTGATGTCTAGATGGTTGTGAGTTGGTGAGTATTATAACGTAAAACTTGAAATGAAACCACATCAGATTAGTGTCTTAAAGGAACGAGGTGTGGGATTTTACACGCATCATAACTCGCTTTAAAAGGGCCGATAAATGAGCAGGTTGTATTGTATGGTATAGAGCGTAACAGTGACCCCGCCCCCTTTTTAACCGCTCCGGTGCCGGAAGTAAAGTTCCCATGCATTTATCTCGTCCACTTCTCGTAGAATCCTTATAAAAAGAGTATTAAGCCTTTAACCAATAAGCCGATCGTTCGTTATGGTAGTCGTGACGACCATATTATGTTTGATTCGGGATGAGTAGTTCCTCACTCGGTCAACAAAATAATGTACAGTCTTATTGTACCTTTGCCTTTTCTTCCGTTTTCCAAATTCTTTTATGCCCGAATCAAACATAATATGGTCGTCACGACTACCATAACGAACGATCGGCTTATTGGTTAAAGGCTTAATACTCTTTTTATAAGGATTCTACCAAAAGTGGACGAGATAAATGCATGGGAAGTTTACTTCCGGCACCGGAGCTGTTAAAAAGGGGGCGGAGTCACTGTTACGCTCTATGGTGGAGCTCGTATTATTAGAGACTAAAGGGGTCATGAGAAGCAATCTCTGATTCCTACAGAGCACCTTTATGAAACAGGCTTTTTTCTCTTAGTCTTTTTTTTTTTAAAAGGGGGGGGGGGGGGGGGGGGGGGGGTTCTCCTTTTAAAAAATATTACACACACACACATCATTCAGCGTATTGGTGGGTTTGATTGCTGTCCCTCTTGTTGAACCCTCTGAGCTGCATGGCGGCTGTAGGAGAGCAGTGTGTGCAGCGTCTTGACCTTTCCAGGTGTCATGGAGGCAGACGGCGCTTATTACAGACACCAGTGTGACTCCCCGGTCTTAAACACAGCACATACAGAAACCAGCTCCGTACCTTTTAACGCGTTCACAAGGTGTCAGGACCGCACAATACAGGCGTCATTAAATATACGGGGCTATTTTAGCGGACTGTATTATGGGCTTTTGTCACGTTATTTGCGTCATCGCCAGAATGACGCAAGTAGCAAGTTAGTCAGGCTGACTTGTGAATTACAGAGAAACAGATTTATTTATCTAAGGCAGCGAAGGCAGAGATCAAGGAGTTTGTATCTGTCTCTATGTGTGTGTGTGTGTGTGTGTGTCTGTCTGTCTGCCTGTCCATCTAATGAAATATGTTAAAAGGATTATGATCATCGTGATCAGCGTTAGGTCAGGATAGTTTTATGTATGAATATATAACAAAGTCAGGTCTACAGGTCTTTTAAGTCCACCAATACAAGAATATTTTGAATCCAGCATGAAACGAACCAGAAAAAGAAAGTAATGCTTTTTTTAAAAAAAGTCACGGCCACAAATGGCAGATATTTATTTCAAGGTGCAAAAACAACACACCAAATGTTTGGTCAGCCGTAGTTGCTTTCTTATGAATACGTTGCAACTGTTTTCCTTATCTTGGCGAGACAGGTGTGCCCACCTGGCGACCGGCTCATGTCTCTGTCTCTGTCTCTGTCTCCGTCTCTGTGTTTGTGGATCAGATCGCCTGAGTCCGCCGCTGGACATTCAGCTGGCGACGGAGAACTGCACCGCATTCAGCGTCCGCTGGAAGATGCCCAGGCGGCACGTCAGCACCATCACTGGATACAAGGTGAGGGAATAAATGGACGCGCTTTCCACCAGGCAGTCTTCATCTTAGCTGTGTTTGTGTGTGTGTGTGTGTGTGTGTGAGGCTATCTATGGGCTTCATCAGAACTGGTGAACATTATACAACATGCATTGAAAAGTGAACTGCGTTTTATGTAGAGCAACAACGTGTGACGAGTGCACTAAGAAATGTAGAGGGTTGGTCCCGGTCTGCACAGGTCACTTACGGTGTCATGAGAGGGACATATCTCATCACGCCAAATAAGTAGGATGCAATACAATACGAAGAGCAACAGCTTTTCAAAGAACCCACCTGGTTTAAACCCTGGTCTGAACAAGTCTGTGATGTCTTCAGCCTGTATACAGTTGTACTTAGCGGCCTGCAGGGTCCAACATGGCCCCCGCCAGCAGCTAATGGTGGATACATCACAACATTACGGCTTATTAAAACTCATGCTTGGATGTACAGATGGACAATTAATACAAATATTATCAAAATCGCAAACCGAATGCAGTATCCAAATCACAGGAGCATTATATCACACACAGCAGTATAACGTAAGTACTGTTGTGCTGCAGAGATGCCCTGGCCTACAATTTGTTTCTGCAGTTGTAAGAAAACATGTTTGTTTGGTACAAACCCCAACAAATGTCACGTCATGATTTTAATAGTTTTTTCAATGAGATGAAAATTGTGATGCAAAAATGATCATTTTCACTATTCGTGAATCATATTGCAATCGCAATATCTGTCAAAAATAATCGCAATATGATTTTTTTTACCAAATCGTTCAGCCCTACTTGGCCAGCAGATTTTCTAAAAGGTAAGTTTGGACCCTGCTGGCCTGTAGAGTTGGAGATACAGTATGAGCCAGTGGCGCCATGCTAACCATGCTATAGCCCTGCTAGCCTTGCCACCCACTGACATGCCTTTGTGATGTACCCAATCACAACACGGACTGAGCCAATCACAGCAGATCATAAGCAACTGCTGGGCACACTATTCAGTCCAATTCAACCGTGTGGTCATCATTCATGAAAAAGGTGTAGGACTAGTGTAAAGTCTATGAAATAAAATCGATATATATTCAAAAAAATATAAATATATAAATAAATACACATTCAACACATCCGGTAAACACCAAAACACTTCAAATAATGTTTCCTAAATCAAATGGCCCATGAGTTTTGTTTTTTGTTACAGAGAAAGTCCATTTCGTCTGCAGGCTGCGATGTAGACAGCAGCTCCTAGTGGCTTTTAAGCTGCCTGTCAAAGTTATTGTCCAGTGCAATGTCCTTGAGAGCCGCTTGCCATTTGGACATTTCTGGGTGTTTTAAAAACCAACTCCCTGCACGCAGTCTGTGATGTTTTTCAGTTTTTGGGCAGCAGCAATACTTACCTTTAGTGCTTTCTTGATAGATTTTTGATTTAGATTGTATCTGGTAAAAACACAGAAAGAAAAGTTGGTGTGAACTTTGAAAATCTGTGAAGTTGCCTTTTATATAAATGTATACAAGCTACATATTATTGCCAGTAAAAAGTGCCTCTTTTTGATTTTCTCACTTTTTCTCACAAATGTAGGACTGCAGAATAAACCTTTTCATACTCTTTTCTTGCAGTGCTTTATAATGACCTTTGATTTATCATTAACAGCTACCATTTGATGTATAAAATGTCACTGTGTTATTGATGTTTCACCACTTCCAATACCATTTTGGTACCATGGCAGTTAGGCCATTTTTCATGGACAAATGTTCATGCAGTCCCTTATGGTGCACTTATTGCACCAGAAAAGACATAACTTTATGCTGTGACGCCTAACAGTATGTCCTAAACTGTGCAGTAAACTGTTTGGATTGACTGAGAGATGTTGTGTTATTCGCTCTGTTCTCAAAGCGAGAGGAGGAGAGAGACAGACAGACAGACAGGCAGGCAGACAGACAGGCAGAGTATCCATGCTGCATTCTACTTATTTTATTTCTATTTCTAATGTTGGTTCTGAGGCGGCCAATGGAGTGCAGATCAGCAGGTGTTTATGAACATATGTCTGCACTTAAGAGGATTAGTCGGCGAGCTAGCCACTCCGCCACTCACAGCTTAGCATGTGTGCTTAATTAGCCAATCACTTGGGATGCTGATGCATAATCTTGTTTTCATAGTATTCCCTCTTCTCTGTCACGTTACAATCTGGTGCTGTCTGCCTGATGCTGCCTTGATTCCTGGCAGGAGTCCTTCTAGGTTCCTACTACTACTGCTATTACTTACAAATGTTGCACCAAACCTAATCTGAACCTAAAATGTTATTCTGAAACATTTGCTTTTTTTGTAATTGTACAACACACACACACTCAGTCACACATTGTACTTTATTGAAAATGGTTTAACAATGGATTTTAAAATGGGTATTTGGTATTGTAAATGCCAATTTGATGATACTGCAGAGGGGGGTAAAGTAATTTCTTTCTTTCATTGTCATTATCACATTACATTTGTATGTTTGTGCGTGTGTGTGTGCGCGTGTGCCTGCGTGTGTGTGTGTGCGTGCACTTGCGTGTGTGTGTGTGTGTGTGTGTGTTTCCAGGTCTTCTACACAGAGATGAGGAACAGCCGTCCAGGGGCTACCGCCTCCATATTGGAGGTTCCTCTGAGTCTGGATATGCTCACCACCGTAAGTAAAGCTACACCTGTTGTTGGGCTCTGCTGCCTTCACACAGCACATTGTCAATAATATGAGATCATCATTCACTTACACTGTTGCAGACACTTCTTATTCTCAAAACTAATAAATACATGTTGTTGTCTAGCTGAGCTGTCTGAGGAGATTGAGGAGAAACTATTACTACTACTAAGAATTTCTAACTGATTAGGATAATTTAGATATGAATTCAGATATTATTAATCAGAGAATCATACAATTCTGACTGTTATCCAAAAGCTAGACTGCTTAACATTTAACAATGATTTGACATATTTTCATAGGGGCAGTTTGACGGACAAGCAAGTTTTGTAAGTATCATTGTTTTTTTAAACATGAGTATATTTTTCAAAGTTGTTCTCAATAAGTTACTACCAAACCTTTTAAAATGTATATATTGTTATTTTTGTTTTCTCGTCCTGCTCTTCTACCTTGTGCAGGAGGTAGACATTGGGAACCTGAAGGCCAACACGCAGTACCGAGTGAGCGTTGGGGCGTATGGTTGGGCAGGAGAGGGACGGCCCAGCATGCCTCGCGATGTTAGCACCGCCTCACATGGTAGGAATGTAATGCTCACAACCACACCTGTTGCATGTTATGTTATAGTATGTTAATAACAAGACTTGCATGCTCATAAACACATTTACACGATGCTCATAACTACCGAGGCTCCATGCTTAATATCCTCCATGGAAAAAGTGGTCCTTTTCACATCATTCTATCATTTTGAGTGAGCAAGTGAAGAAAACAAATTGTTTGTATTGTCGTATTTTCTTCCTTCACAGAAATGTGCATGCCCCCGTCGCCCCCCACCCAGCCTATGGTCGCAGCGGTGTCTGATACAGAGCTTGCGTTGGCATGGAAACAAGGAGAAAGCGAGGGAAGCGCACCTGTTCTCCACTTCCTGGTTGCTTACATCAGGTAGGAGACATAGCCGAGTGGCTCAATGGTGATTGATTGTATATATGCCATTTGGTGGACGCTTTTATCCCGAAGCGTCTCTGAGTGCATGCATTTTTAGCATGAGTGGTCCCAGTGAGTGGGAATCGAACCCCTAACCTTGGCAACGCTAATGCCACCGTGCTCTACCAGTTATGCTGGTCAGGGCCATTATCTCTCTCTCTCTCTCTCTCTCTCTCTCTCTCTCTCTCCATGTCTCTCTCTCTCTCTCTCTCTCTCTCTCCATGTCTCTCTCTCTCCATGTCTCTCTCTCTCTCTCTCTCTCTCTCTCTCTCTCCATGTCTCTCTCTCTCTCTCGCTCGCATATACACACACACACACAATCAGCAAGTTAAGACCGTCAATGTGTGGATCATTTTCAAATACAAACAAATACACAATTCAAATATACAGACTCACTTTGATCACTAATAACTAATAAACTGTTTCATCATTTATCGTTTTCCCCCTTGCAGAGATCAAGAAAAAAAACATTTCTTCATGTATTATATCATAAAAAATAAATAAATAAATAATACATAAAAAAACAACTATGTATATATATATTTATTTGACCCAAGGGGGAATTTGTTGTACACATGCACAAGGTCGGCAGTAAAAGTGCAAACATATTGAGCGTATAAAAACACAAAACAAGCCCTCCAACAATCAGTGAGTGACACATAACAGTTACATACACCCACTGTACACATAATAACACATCCGAACCAGTGAGACGCTGGGCTGCTAACATGAAATGCTGGTCTGCTAACATGAAACACTGGTCTGCTAACATGAAACGCTGGTCTGCTAACAT
>JAOPHQ010002096.1:12500-15000 GCA_030340625.1 Merluccius polli
CGTTTACTTAAATGTGTACAAAGTTTTAAAAAAGAAAGAGAAGACGGTCCAAGCTGGGTACATTTGCTCATTCATTGTTGTGTGAAATATGTATTTATAAAGTCTAAATCAGTAGCCCTTTCAGGAGATGTGTATTCATTCCCCACAAACACAAAGGAGTTATGAACAGAGATATTCACTTGTGAAAGCTTTGGTGGAGAACATAACAACACATATTCTCATTCTGTCAGATCAAAGGCCACAGGACTCTCACTTTCAGTTTGAATACCCCTCCAGTCGCTTCAATGGACCAATCGACCAAAAAAGCAAAAAAAATGTATCGCCATTTTTGTCGTAATGTGTGTGGTTTTGTATTCAATTTCACCCGAGTAATCACTGTGTTTGTGGGCTTTCACAACAGGTTCCTCCGACGTCGGCAGCGGAGACTATGAGCAGCGCTACAACCCCGGGGCCAAGGACGACGATAGTTTTGACGTTGATGATTCCGACTATGATATTTTCATTGAAGAGGTGGGTTATAACTTATTAGATATATAGGTGGATGGATGGATGGATGGATGGATGGATGGATGGATGGATGGATGGACGGACAGGTGGACATATATTCTCTCTCTTTATCCATTCTCTATACATCTTGATTAGGACATCATTTATGCTCTTCCTCTTATTTTAAATATAGTCGATATAATGCAGTAAAGTCAATAAATATGTCCATTAACAGAAATTAACGGACAACGCGGAGGCCTCCGCGTCGTCCGTTAATTTTGCGTTGCCAAGCAACGTGGCCATAGCGTCTTCATAGCGTCAACGTCTTTCCTAGGTGTACATTAACACTTTTTAACCTACACCCTCCTGCCAATCAGAATCGAGTATTCACCCAGACCATGGTATAAAGCAAACTTATAGCACACTTTCTGTTCTGTTAGGCACTCAAATCCTTAAGATTTGATTGAGTCACCTTTAGAAACAGTTTGAGAGGACAAAGAGTCGCTGTGTTGCCATAGTATTATGGAGCCATTAGGTGGAAAGAACATTGATTGGGCTTAATGAGCAGCCATCAGCACAAGGCCTCTCTAGCACTTAGCCCCATTCCACATCCCATAATAAACACCAGCACATCGCTGTCCGCAGTTTTCCCCGGGCACCGGCGAGGACAACCGCAAATCTCAGCTCCGCTCTCGCCCCGAAACGCCGTCTGGGCAGAATGTGGTCTACCGCATGAACACCGCCGCTCCTCCGAAGGTCACGGCCGCCGCCGACCTCCCGGACCTCCTCCTCCGCCCGGTCCTCTCCACCACAGCCCCACCGAAGCCCACCCCTGTTACCACGACGACCGCCACACCCACCGATCCACTGACTACTACTATTACTACTACTACTACTACTACCAGGTAGTACTAAGGGGTGTTCGACTCCCAGCTGAAAGGTTCTGGGTTCAATCCCCAATTACCTCAGTCCACCTTTAAATCTTGTAGGGCAAGATGCCTGGACCTCTACCTGCTCCTCAATGACCTGTAGCTGGACCTCTACCTGCTCCTTAATGACCTGTAGCTGGACCTCTACCTGCTCCTCAATGACCTGTAGCTGGACCTCTACCTGCTCCTTAATGACCTGTAGCTGGACCTCTACCTGCTCCTTAATGACCTGTAGCTGGACCTCTACCTGCTCCTCAATGACCTGTAGCTGGACCTCTACCTGCTCCTTAATGACCTGTAGCTGGACCTCTACCTGCTCCTTATTGACCTGTAGCTGGACCTCTACCTGCTCCTCAATGACCTGTAGCTGGACCTCTACCTGCTCCCCAATGACCTGTAGCTGGACCTCTACCTGCTCCTCAATGACCTGTAGCTGGACCTCTACCTGCTCCCCAATGACCTGTAGCTGGACCTCTACCTGCTCCTTAATGACCTGTAGCTGGACCTCTACCTGCTCCTCAATGACCTGTAGCTGGACCTCTACCTGCTCCTTAATGACCTGTAGCTGGACCTCTACCTGCTCCCCAATGACCTGTAGCTGGACCTCTACCTGCTCCTTAATGACCTGTAGCTGGACCTCTACCTGCTCCTTAATGACCTGTAGCTGGACCTCTACCTGCTCCTTAATGACCAGTAGCTGGACCTCTACCTGCTCCTCAATGACCTGTAGCTGGACCTCTACCTGCTCCTTAATGACCTGTAGCTGGACCTCTACCTGCTCCTTAATGACCTGTACCTGGACCTCTACCTGCTCCTTAATGACCTGTAGCTGGACCTCTACCTGCTCCTTAATGACCAGTAGCTGGACCTCTACCTGCTCCTTAATGACCTGTAGCTGGACCTCTACCTGCTCCTTAATGACCTGTAGCTGGACCTCTACCTGCTCCTTAATGACCTGTAGCTGGACCTCTACCTGCTCCTTAATGACCTGTAGCTGGACCTCTACCTGCTCCTTAATGACCTGTAGCTGGACCTCTACCTGCTCCTCAATGACCTGTAGCTGGACCTCTACCTGCTCCTTAATG
>JAOPHQ010002096.1:20000-47500 GCA_030340625.1 Merluccius polli
CTGCTGCTGCCCCTCTTCAACGAGACTGTGTTTTCGTACGCGGCGGTCCCCTGGCCCCAGTCGTCTCAGAGTTACCTGTCCTTCATGGAGTTCGAGGTGACCTTTCGACCCTCGCGGGCCGACGGGACGCTGCTGTACAGCGACGACGCGCAGAGCGGCGACTTCATCGCCATCAGCTTGGTGGACGGATACGTGGACTTCAGGTTTGACTGCGGTTCTGGGAGCGCCATGATCAGGTAAGAGATGAGAGACGCTCTGTCTTTATCATCCCAGACGGGACATTTCGAAGTATAGTACATAGTACATAGTACATAGTACTATAGCATGTAGTACATAGTATAGTATGTAGTACATAGTATAGTACATAGTACATAGTATATTATGTAGTACATAGTATAGCACATAGTACATAGTATAGTATGAAGTACATAGTACATAGTATAGTACATAGTATAGTATGTAGTACATAGTATAGTACATAGTACATAGTATAGTATGAAGTACATAGTACATAGTATAGTACATAGTATAGTATGTAGTACATAGTATAGTACATAGTACATAGTATAGTATGAAGTACATAGTACATAGTATAGTACATAGTATAGTATGTAGTACATAGTATAGTACATAGTACATAGTACAGTACATAGTATAGTATGTAGTACATAGTATAGTACACAGTACATAGTACAGTACATAGTACATAGTATAGTACATAGTACATTATGTAGTACATAGTATAGTACATAGTACATAGTACATAGTATAGTATGTAGTACATAGTATAGTACATAGTACATAGTATAGTACATAGTATAGTATGTAGTACATAGTATAGTACATAGTACATAGTATAGTACAGAAGTATAGACAACAACGGTAATAATAATGAAATGGAGATCAGATTCAGAGATCCAGTGCAGATTTCGATAAAGATTTCGAGGACCAGCTGCTCAGTGTTTTACTTTATCTTTATTTTTTATTCCTGTTTGTTTTTATTCTTATTAAATATATATATATACTACATATTGAGAACATTTAATAATTTAGCGGTTAGTAGACTAGATGGTGCAAGATGAAGTTATTTCATCACCAATTCTTTATCAAGTACGTAACGGATAACAGCCACATATGACCCAAATCGGATAAACTCTGCACACATTTCTGTTTACACCGCTCCAAAGACGCCAGGTTGTCCTAAATTAGTTTGAACTTAGTTTGTCTCTTATCCGACAAATAATAGTTAGTTCCCCTCTACTCGCCAACCTGACCTGGACTGCACAGCTACAGGCTAGATGCATCGCTGCTTGACTAGTCATGTCTGGAGTGGAGCCATAATGTTATATTTCGAAACAGTTATTTCCAGTTGTTGTAACACGGCCCTCTTCACTCTGCTCCCTGGTCAGGGGTCACATGTAAGAACCACCTGTTGTCCTGTGTTTTAGGAGCCTGGAGCCTGTTACCATGGATACGTGGCATGAGTTGAAGGTGTCTCGGACGGCCAAGAGCGGCATCCTTCAGGTGGACAGTCAGAAGCCCACAGAGGGAATCGCTGAGGTACGCTGAATGTTTCATTTGTTGTACTTTTTTGTGTTGTGATTTGTGAAGCACTTAATTACTTTACTAATTGCATAACATTTTATTCTTTACTGTACACCTTTAGTAATTTCATGTTTCATCCTCATGGGCCCCAGGATTTAACTTTGGTTCTCTCTTTTCTGCTCTTTAGGGAGCCTTTACTCAGATAAAATGCAGTTCTCCTCTTTATATCGGCGGAGTAGCAGCCTATGATCAGACCAAGCCCAGCGCAGGCGTCCTCAGACCCTTTACTGGCAGCATCCAGAAGGTACAACCAGGGGCGATTCTAGGGTCAGAGCTTTAGGGGTGCTGAGCACCCAATGAGCCCCACTGCCACCACCCACCCTTTTCTCACACAAAAACAAAAAATATGTCTATTGAAAAATAACTTTATCATTCACACACACACACACACACCCACACACACACACACACACACACACACACACACACACACACACACACACACACACACACACACACACACACACACACACACAGAGTAATGCTAGGAGTTAGTATATACTATGCCCCCATGAATGTGATGTGATTATTATTGTTGCAAAGCCTGGTTCAGGTTAAATCCTCTGTAAAACATGAATGAATACAGCAAAAGAAAAACATTTAACTTTATTTTATTGTCTGGTTTGATAGTCAGACAACTGAAAAATAACAGATATAAATCTATGAATAAATAACAATTAATTTAAAAAGACACAGTGAGTGTTTTCACACATACTGGTGGTATACAGTGATGTGTCGTTTCGTTTGTTTTCACTCTGGTCCAAACGCCGCACCACTGGCAGGGCTTCATGTTATATTTCATGAGAATGTATTGATTGAGAAAGGTTTTTGATATTGTTAACGTTATTAACGTTATTTACGTTATTTACGTTGTTACGTTATTTATGTAATTTACGTAAATTACGTTAATTGTGTAAATAACTTACGTAATTTGCGTAAGTTACGTTATTTACGTAAATAACGTAACTTACGCAAATTACGTAAGTTATTTACGTAATTTACGTAAATTGCGTAACTTACGTAATTTGCGTAAATTGCGTAACTTACGTAAATTACGTAAATAACTTACGTAATTTGCGTAAGTTACGTTATTTACGTAAATAACGTAACTTACGCAAATTACGTAAGTTATTTACACAATTACGTAATTTACGTAAATTGCGTAAATTGTGTAAATAACTTACGTAATTTGCGTAAGTTACGTTATTTACGTAAATTACGTAAATAACGTAACTTACGCAAATTACGTAAGTTATTTACACAATGTACGTGTAAATACGTAAATAACGTAAATAAAGTACGTAATTTATGGTGCGGCGTTGGTCCAAACGCCGCACCACTGGCAGGGCTTCATGTTTCCATGACGACGGACCAGAAAAGACGCGCGTGACGTCATGTTGACATGACTCCCGATTGTTAAAATGAGTCTCAAAGTAACGATAAACTTTAACAACAGAGACACACGTACGCACTACACAGTACTTGTGGCGCTGCTGGTTCTGCTTAATAAATGGACTCCAGTTCGACTGTAGCCGCGCTAATGGCGCTAACGGAGCTAACCGGGCTAACAGAGCTAACTGGTAAACGGTGCCTGGACTCCAGCACTCACCGATATGGTATCGGAATCGGAACAACTCTCGGTAAAAGGAAAGAAGTGTGAGACAGCTTTGGAGCACTTACTGAGTTGATTCACAACACTACAACTAAACAGATCTCACTCTGCGTGAGTCGCGCTGGACGGTCGGGCTGCGGAGCGGTGCAGAGGAGAAGGAGGGGTGAGAAGAGGATCATACCATTTGCTAAGCGGGGATGTTTTCATTTTCGTCCTTAACATATACATTTTAAACCACAAACTACGGAGTATGTTTTGGACATTATTTAACCCTGTCAAAGACAAACACAATTTTTAGAATAACATTTCTTACCCAAGTTTTAGGGGTGCTGAGCCTGTTTTTAGGGGTGCACCCCTAAAAATGGGCTAGCCTCGCCCATGGGTACAACTAACTTTCAGTTATTGGTTTAGTAAGACCGCTGGATCAGTAGTTCTGCTATAACATAGTAGGACCGCTGGATCAGTAGTTCTGCTATAACATAGTAGGACCGCTGGATCAGTAGTTCTGCTATAACATAGTAGGACCGCTGGATCAGTAGTTCTGCTATAACATAGTAGGACCGCTGGATCAGTAGTCCTGCTATAACACAGTAGGACCGCTGGATCAGTAGTTCTGCTATAACATAGTAGGACCGCTGGATCAGTAGTTCTGCTATAACATAGTAGGACCGCTGGATCAGTAGTTCTGCTATAACATAGTAGGACCGCTGGATCAGTAGTTCTGCTATAA
The DNA here is from genome assembly GCA_030340625.1 of Merluccius polli. Lineage (NCBI taxonomy): Eukaryota > Metazoa > Chordata > Actinopteri > Gadiformes > Merlucciidae > Merluccius > Merluccius polli. The sequence goes on from JAOPHQ010002096.1 coordinate 23,948, forward strand.
CATAGTAGGACCGCTGGATCAGTAGTACAATTCATTATTTGTAATAGATTTGCTGTTCTTTTCCTCTCCCTAGCTGGTGCTTAACGACTGTGCCATCTCCATCACATCTGGTTCAGCTGGAGGGGTGAACCTGGCGAACGCCCTTCATCCGTGTGTGGACAGCCCCTGTGCCAACGGGGGAACCTGCAGGCCAAAGTGGGACGGATACGAGTGTGACTGTCCCCTAGGGTATGATGGCAGACGATGCCAAAAAGGTCAGCCTATAGAGCCGCATGTCTTCATCATGACAGAACAATGAGTGAGGGAGGCAGCGTTTCCCATCCTTAGGGGCCGGGACCTCACTTATATTAGGGTCACCTGACCACAGGAGATGGGTCACTTATAGGCTGTAGCTATTGGATGATATAGTTTTGGTGAAAAAAGTAGTTTGAAAGGTCTCATAAAGGTCCTCTGCATAGATGAACATGTGCCTAATGATTCGTAGCCATGAGAAAACCACGACTAAGCACGCAGTGTTGGACAAGTTTCCAGAGATGTATCAAATATTATTTCCTTATCAAAAGCAAGATTTTCACTTTTCACTTTCATGCTTTTTGTAGGGGATTAAGAATTGTGCATTTCTCGTGTCATACAATATATTGTGATGTATGAACCCCAAGTGAATCCCCTCTAAGCCTATCTGTGCCTTCCCCTCCCTTGCTCTCACGCTTTCGATAAGCAGAATGCGGAAATTACTGTCTCAATAGTAAGTTGTCCTCCTCTATATACACTTAAAAGAGTAATCACCATTTTTGTTGTACACTTCTGAGATCTTTTGCTGCGTAGGTTCAACACATATGCTTTTACTGCCACCTTGTGGTCATTGATGTGAAGTGCAATATCTTTCATCCAGCTGTGACCGAAGCCATCGAGATCCCACAGTTTATTGGACGAAGCTACCTGACATATGAGAACAGCGACATCCTGAAAAGGTTAATGACTAACATACACATGCATACACACTCTCTCTCTCTCTCTCTCTTTCTCTCTTGTTCTCTCTCTCCCAGCGGCCCCCATGTCTCCAACATTGTTTGCCTTGGCATTTATTTACACATGCATGGTTGATTATTACTGCCCTCGCTGAGCCGTGAAATGCATTACAGTACGAATAACTGTACAACGTATTGTATCTGGCAAGCATCTCTATGTACTGCCCGCCCTGCCCCTGATGCATGCTGGGATATGTCTCTCCTGCTGCAGGGTGACGGGGGCCAGAACCAGCCTGTTCATGCGCTTCAAGAGCACTGCTAAGGATGGCCTGTTGCTATGGCGAGGAGACAGTCCTATGTGGCCCAACAGCGACTTCCTGTCTATGGGGCTTCAGGATGGAGCGCTTATCTTCAGGTGCGTGTGTGTGTGTGTGTGTGTGTGTGTGTGTGTGTGTGTGTGTGTGTGTGTGTGTGTGTGTGTGTGTGTGTGTGTGTGTGTGTGTGTGTGTGTGTGTGTGTGTGTGTGTGTGTTTGTGTGTGTGTGTGTGTGTGTGTGAATTTCTTTTATCATTTGCATCATCGTCAAAAAGCCCCGAGTCGATTCTCAGTCAAATTGCAAGTTTTTGTTTTTTGTATGTGCATTATTATAACCGAATAAAAAAATATATAGAGGCTTAACATATGGGAATGACATGACAGTAATAATGGAAAACAGAAAATAGTTATTACAAGATAACTAATGCTTGAAGAGGAGATATATTTCATGTTAGGTCTGATGACAGACCAACATATAAAGAAACCTTGACAAGTGCAGCAAGTGCGAAATAATCTCGTCTGTTATTGTAAAAAGATGTAAAATGAAAGCAGTTGGTTGGCTGATTGTATGCAACACAAGGATGTAAATCAACACAACTTTATGTCAAGAACTGTTGATTGATCCATCGCGTATTGATCTCGAGTTAAAGTTAGAAAGATATTGGACATTCACACTAGTGGTGTTAGATTAAAACTGAAAAGCCAAAGCAATGGTGTTAAAGTGGGGGAAAATAGAGAAGTGATCCCCAGTCATGGTGACTTGGACCTCTGATTGGTGGAGGCCGCTGGGCCTCTTCAGCCATTGGCTCAACCTGAGGAGAAAGAGACACCTGTCTCCAAGTCTTGGCCTGGAGTGCAGAAATACAATCACATTTTCTTTTAAGTAGGTCTTAGTCAAACAATTGCAAGACAAATACAACACACATACAATTCAATAAGGGGATTAGTAGGGTTTTAGACTTGAGGACATCGTGTCTCCGCCTCGCTGGAACAGGCGGCGGAGCCACGAGAGAAGCAGCCGCCTCTCTGGTTTCTCTGAGCCTCCATCTCCTGACCTGGAGGTGAGGGGGGGGACAGGTGTGAGGACGGGTGTGAGGACTTGCAGCGGCAGTATCCATTCCTGCTGCTCTTTCCACCTGCGATGCTATTATCGACCGGAGGAGCTCTGGCTGGAAAAGTCGTTATTGACTCCGTTCCCATTTGAGGGGACGTTCCCTCAGTGTGGAAACGCAGAAGAAAATCTGCAGCGCCTCAAGTCCTCAAGCTCCGGTCACCGCCTATCAACACGGTTCTGGAGTACGTCCACCAGACGAGGAGCCGTGGAGGAAGAAGGAGGCGTGGCGGCTCCCAAGTCTCAGGAATCTCCATCTCCTGGTCCAGGAGAGTCTCAGTGGATCGGTGGCCCCCATATGTTCAGGTCACCTGACGCCAGATGCAGCTGCACCCCCATAGTGCTCAGTCCATAGTCCAGACCGCAGTCTGGCCAAGCGGGCCAAGCTGTGTTCAGCCCTCCGGTACCGGGGAGGGTTTCTTCTTCCAAGAGATGTTGGATTAATAATTAATGGAGAAGTCATTGTTATTGGCAGCCCTATAGAAGACATTTAGGTCTCCAGTGGAACTGAGTGACATGAAGAATTTATTTCAGTATTTTAATCTAAAATCCTCTGGATTCATTGCATCAAATATCCTTTTGTTTTGCTTTGTTTTGCTTCTTGTATGTTTCTCAGCTCTTCCTTGTGTCAGGGTTTTGTTGACATGGTATCCTGGGTAGCATATGGTGTGATGTTTAGATTTCACTGTAAAAAACAAACAAACAGTGTAATTAAAAAAATACAATCTTCCTGTCGCTGATTTCCTCCCACGGCTAGAAAACCACAGATGCAGAATATTGCAAAAATTCCAGTTTTCAATCAAATCCCGTCTCTGATGTCTCTGATCCAAGCCGACCGACGGCACCCGCTCTAACTTACAACACTGCAACTCAAAGTTGTTGCCATTGTCTTTTCCAATAACAAGACCTAATAAAAATACATAGACGCACATTCATGTATATGTGTGCATGCGTGCGTGTGTGCATGCGTGTGCGTTCATTTTCAAGCCTCCCTCTCCACTTGCTTTCATTTCCTACTTTAACACATGGCTGCAATCCCCTAATCAGACCCCCGTGTGTGTGTGTGTGTGTGTGTGTGTGTGTGTGTGTGTGTGTGTGTGTGTGTGCATTCTGCGTTGCTATAGTTACAACCTTGGCAGTGGGGCCGCCAACGTCATCGTGAACGGGTCCTTTGGGGACGGACGGTGGCACCGAGTGAAAGCAGTCAGGTAATGTCCCCTAATGTCCCCTAATGTCCCCTAATGTCACTTCGTCCATGTGTACTTTACTAATAAAGTGTACTTTAATAATAAAGTACACATGGACCTGGAATTCACATTTTACTGTTTGTTTCACTTTCATGACAACTGGATTGACTTTAACAGGAAGTTAAAGTCAATCCAGTTGTAGTAAAAGACATAAAAGCTTTATTTGGCAGGCTTTGTTGAAGAGATGCATACAATAATAAATAATACATTTAAAAACCGACTTAGGTTTCAGTAGTGTAATGCTGTGGATGGATTACGGCAGTCCTATGCTAACCCACACTAAGGCTCCTCCTGTGAAGTGGTGAACCTCATCGTATTCACCACAACATCGTATTCACCCCCTCATCCCTCTCTAGGGACGGCCAATCAGGGAAGCTGACAGTGGATGACTATGGAGCGAAGACCGGCCGCTCGCCTGGAAAGATGCGGCAGCTGAACGTCAACGGGCCGCTTTACGTCGGTCAGTTCCCTCTCCATCAGCTTCACCATACTCTGTATCTGTGATATTGTGGTATTTTTATATTAGAATTCATTTGTGTTTTAGAGATGGTGACTCCATACGGATGTATTGTAAATGTCATCATTGTATTGTATTCTATTCTATTTTCATTGCACAATCTGTATTAATGACTATGATGAATATATATATATATATATATATATATATATATATATATATACTGTATATATATATATATATATATATATATATATATATATATATATATATATATATTTGCATTGTATACAGTAACTGTTTTCTGTAATGTGAAGTGTTAGGTGTTATGTTATTTTTTAATTTTGTTTTATTCAGAATCAAAATCAGAATGAAGTTTATTGCCAAGTAGGTTTGTACTTACAAGGAATTCGACTTGGTGTAATTGGTGCAGAATAAACATTAAGTAAAAACAAAAATATAAATATAAAAAAATATAGGAAGATAAGAAACCAAGTATTAAAATATAAACAATATAAATATATATACAGTATCTTCTAAAAACAAAGGAGCTGTAGTGCAATTATTAAATGTAATGCTTAACTGACTCTTGGATTATTAGCTCAATGAGATCCAAATAAAGATATATATATATATATATATATATATATATATATGAAATGCTTATGTTTCCTCCCATGCAGGCGGCATGAAGGAGGTGGCGCTGCACACCAACAGGCAGCATGTGGGCGGTCTGGTGGGCTGCATCTCCCACCTGACGCTGTCCACCGACTTCCACCTGGGGCTGGTGGAGGACGCCGGCGACGGCAAGAACATCAACACCTGCTCCAACTGACCGGCCGGCTGGCGACCGCAGGCGGCGGACGTTTTGGAAAGGTTATTTTTTTCCCCCCCCATCCTGACAAACGCGATGAGCAACTTCAGCAGGAACTAGGAAACACTTTCCGACCACCAGACTGTATTTTGTTGATGTATAATGAACCGGATATGAATGAGAACGTATGAGAAATTGGAGCCAACGAAATGCGGACACGATTCTGATTGATGGAAGTGGCGTCTCTGTTTTGTACCAGAACTTTTCCATCCGGCGTTTTCCCGGTGTTTCACTATTTTAGACATCTGACCACCTTGTGGAGCGACCGTCCGCCGCAGCAGCAGCAGCAAAACCACCAAAGAAAACAACACAATTACTTCAGCAGAGAGCGAGCGGTGTGTGTCCTGAATAACAGAAGATGCATAGAAATGTACAGCAGCCTTTGAAAAAACGTTTTGGATGACAATTTCATTGAATTGATTGAAGGGAGAAGATGAAGACACCGGAGCGCTTAGCGGAAATAGCTTGAAGTAATAGTTGGTCTGTGTATGTGGAGCTGTGAAATCCTAGTTATTATTTTATTGTTATTTATGGGAACGGTCCCTTCTTGTATTGCGTGTCGTGGTCTTTGTGTTTTTCGATCCATTTCAGATGTTTTCTAACAAACAAACGTGTTTCGCATGTCAGGAAGATGAAGACTGAGATGTACAGATTGTTCCCAGCATGAAGATCCAGGACCGGATGAAGTTCTGCTGACCGCCATGTGAGTCACTGGAGGTCCTCTCATCTCCACTGACACTTTCCTCGTGTGTTGACCTCCACTCCAGGTTCGGTTTCATGGGGAAAGCTCCGGACCACTTTTCCAAAACGCACAATCACTAATATAATAACTAATAACAAATAACTAATTATGGATGAAGGAAGCATGTTAGCCTCCTGAGATCATTGACTGTGATTGGCTGGAAGCAACCGCTCGCGAGGCTATAGGAGCCGGGGGCCGTACTTCCTGATTCATTATTTGTACTGCCGGAGGACACCTGAGGGCCAGGTGTGGTCCACACCTGGACACACCTGGACCACACCTGAGGGCCAGGTGTGGTCCAGGTGTGGTCCACACCTGGACACACCTGGACTACACCTGAGGGCCAGTTGTGTCCAGGTGTGAACAGGTGTGGTCCACACCTGGACACACCTGGACTACACCTGAGGGCCAGGTGTGTCCAGGTGTGAACAGGTTTGGTCCACACCTGGACACACCTGGCCACACCTGAGGGCCAGGTCTGGGCCAGATGTGTTCAGGTGTGGTCCAGGTGTGTCCAGGTGTGGTCCAGGTGTGGTCCATGTGTGGTTCAGGTGTGTCCAGGCGTGGTCCAGGTGTGGTCCAGGTCTGGTCCAGGTGTGGTCCAGGTGTGGTCCAGGTGTGGTCCATGTGTGGTCCACACCTGAGTGGTAGTTTGTGTGACTAACGGTGGTTTATATACATTTCCTCACGGATACACAACTGTACATTTTGTTTTTTAATGAGTAGGTTGTCTTTAATATGAAACTAGGAGAGGAGCTTGAAGTTATTTGAAATAAAATAGCTTCTGCTGCTGTCCTTAACCTGAATTATGACAACTTTTATTACTTTTATTCATCACAACTTGTTTTTCCTGATATCAGAATACTAATAAAAAAGCATGAATGGAACGACGAACGATGAATCAGATGGAAATCACCGGGAATAAAGGTAGACTGAGGGTTGCGTTGTATTTTGCTGAGATATATGACTTATATTTATGAATGAATGAGCGACATAAACGCTAATATTTTGAAGTGTCTGTCTGACTGTTTTTAAATACACAATGTGAATATTTCACATGTTCATCCAGCTTAGTGGAGTAATCATCAATCACCTGCCTTCACCAAGAGATGCAGTGGAAATAATCTGGGATGACGTCATACAAGATAGTGCTGAGTTTTTCTTTTATTTGTGTGTGTGTGTGTGTGTGTGTGTGTGTGTGTGTGTGTGTGTGTGTGTGTGTGTGCTTCCATACGTTTGTGTCCCACAGAGATAATCTTGTCTCTGGTCATTCAGCGTTTGAACTTCATGACCCACAGCTTCAACAAACAACACAAGAACGCACACAAAACATTTTTAACGTAAAGATGTTTAAAAAAAAGAAGAAGCAATAACCAACCAGACAGCCACAGTCGCGGCTTTCTTCTCCAGCCAATCTCGTCTTTTGATTTCTGACCTCCGCTAGACGAGCGTCCCCTCTGCTCTCAGATTGGTTATTGATTTTCAAGTTGAAGTGACACAGCACCATTGTGTTTCTAAAGACCGGGGCAGCTTGTACCGACGAACTACAAGTTACCTGTGTGTCGGCCATCTTGTACAAACCCAGGGTCTCGACGGCAAAAACAAAAACAAAAAACAGATTTTTTTAGTTTTCATACCACAAACAGTCGAACAAAATCTGGTCAACAACAAGTTTAGGAGAATTCATTTAGTGCGTTTCCCTGTTTTATGTTGTCATCCACTAAAGGTTTTGTGTACAGTGTGCACCATCTCTGTTGGTACTACGGTACCATGGTAACATAAGGAGTAACCATGGTTACCACGGTACCATGGTAACATAAGGAGTAACCATGGTTACCACGGTACCATGGTAACATAAGGAGTAACCATGGTTACCACGGTACCATGGTAACATAAGGAGTAACCATGGTTACCACGGTGCCATGGTAACATAAGGAGTAACCATGGTTACCACGGTACCATGGTAACATAAGGAGTAACCATGGTTACCACGGTGCCATGGTAACAAGGAGTAACCATGGTTACCACGGTACCATGGTAACATAAGGAGTAACCATGGTTACCACGGTACCATGGTTGGATGAGGAGTAACCATGGTTACCACGGTACCATGGTTGGATGAGGAGTAACCATGGTTACCACGGTACCATGGTTGGATGAGGAGTAACCATGGTTACCACGGTACCATGGTTGGATGAGGAGTAACCATGGTTACCACGGTACCATGGTTGGATGAGGAGTAACAGGCGGCCCACAGCAGAGGGAGGTACTGCACTGCGGTGTCTCTCCCCTCCTGACCTCCACCTCTGGTCTTAGTGAGTCGTAAGTCGGCCACACTGTTCATCCCTGACAGCGCAGACAGATTCAGCCGATGTATTTAACATTTATAAAAAAATAAACAGATTAATTTCATTGTGTTTTTAGTAATGGTTTTGAAATGCCGTTTAATTGGTTTCAATGACTCACTGCATCATGACTGCGTTGACTCAATAGAAAGTCCCTTCTTGTTGCATATTTTCCATTTCCCTGGCGGGTCAGGGATGTGTGTGTGGCCCTGCTGTGTGCACACACCCTGCATGGGATGTGACACGTTGAATCAATGGGCCGGACCTCCGGCTTACATTGAACAAACTTGTATTGAATTTCATTAAAGCGGCCGGATGCTAATCCGATGATGTCACACGGCCGCAGGCCAACGCATGCATGAGCGGCGGTGGTGGCGGTCGCAGGGAACCCTGCTGCTGCTGCAGAACCAGCGCTGACAACGACGCTTACATCAGAGCAGTGCATGAATGTGTGTGTGTGTGTGTGTGTGTGTGTGTTGACTTTTTACACTCACACTGGGGGGTGGGGGGGGGGGGGGGGGGCAGTGCAATGACTGTTACCGCTGTCTGGTCTGGTACGATACCCAGTGTCCAGTCGCCATGACAACTACTGCTGTACTGTTTCCCCTTGAGGTGGAAAGAGTACACACACACACACACACACACACACACACACACGCATACACATACACACACACACACACAGAAGCAGAGAAGCTGTTTTTGGCCCTAATCCTCACACCTCCTTCAGGCCAACACCGATCCACCTCTCCAAGCAAACCTCTCGGTGGTGCGGCGTTTAAAAATGTACAAGATTATTTAAATCAGCTTTGGCCCCCTTGACTTGACACTCGGGTGTATTTTTAAAGTTTCAATACATTATTTAATTGAATACATTATGCATCAAAATTCCTCTACTTGGGAATTGTATTAACTGTGAGGCTCAGAGACTGAACTTTGCTTTTTGTCCACCGGTTGTGCACACATTAGCCTAAAGAGCTTTATCACACGTTCCTGGTGTACGAAGTGTACAAACATGTCAAAATCTAAATTTGAGAGTATTGTTTTATAAAATATCTATTTCCACAGCCATGCCTCATAACGTGATCATAATAAAATGCCTGCCTTCTTCTCGCATGCCTGCGTCTGCAGAAGAATGGCTTCCTTTGTGTCACCACGTGTTAAGTTGGAGGATGAGGAGTTAGTAAAAACATGAATAGGACACTTTAATGAGGTGAAATGTGGAGATAAATAACTAAAATTGTAGTTTCTTGGAGCAGTAGCCTATATTAGGTCCAAAAGGACACCGGCGTACCTTAGTGCTCATTTTCCAAACGTCTCCACATGTGATTATTCTCCAAATGCGTCTTTTTCCCCCCCTTTTCAACTGGTTTATTATTCTGGAACGATGATGGCACCGTCCCGGTGCGGTTTGGTTGTCCTGCTCCAGGTGTTGTCTTCTGCTCCAGGTGTTGTCTTCCTGCTCCAGGTGTCATCTTCTGCTCCAGGTGTTGTCTTCTGCTCCAGGTGTTGTCTTCTGCTCCAGGTGTTGTCTTCTGCTCCAGGTGTTGTCTTCCTGCTCCAGGTGTCATCTTCTGCTCCAGGTGTTGTCTTCCTGCTCCAGTTGTTGTCTTCCTGCTCCAGGTGTTGTCTTGTGCTCCAGGTGTTGTCTTCTGCTCCAGGTGTTGTCTTCCTGCTCCAGTTGTTGTCTTCCTGCTCCAGGTGTTGTCTTCCTGCTCCAGGTGTTGTCTTCTGCTCCAGGTGTCCTCTTCCTGCTCCAGGTGTCGTCTTCTGTTCCAGGTGTTGTCTTCCTGCTCCAGGTGTCGTCTTCTGTTCCAGGTGTTGTCTTCCTGCTCCAGGTGTCGTCTTCTGTTCCAGGTGTCGTCTTCTGCTCCAGGTGCTGTCTTCTGCTCCAGGTGTTGTCTTCTGCTCCAGGTGTTGTCTTCTGCTCCAGGTGCTGTCTTCTGCTCCAGGTGTTGTCTCCTGCTCCAGGTGTTGTCTTCCTGCTCCAGGTGTTGTCTTCTGCTCCAGGTGTTGTCTTCTGCTCCAGGTGTGCACCTCTCAGCCCGGCCGGCCCATCATCACAGGTATAAGTTAATAAGATAATAACTAGTGTGAATGCTGACATGTGCACATATGACAACAGAATATAGGCTATTAAATTGAGTCATGACTTTATATTTATTATATAAATATAAATTATATAAAATATGGTTTATTATATCCTATATGTAGGCCTGGTGACAGGCTAGGACATCATTCAATATATTTGACTCATAATCGATTTACAAGATTAAAATACACGCCACATATACTGGAGGTAGTCGGCTATTGTGTAAAATAATATCATGGTAAATAAATGAATGCAAAAAAAAAAATAAGACAAATAAGAAGACAAACCGTGAAGTTTAATCCCTTTACCTGTCTCAGGTTTGTTCCTCTTCATGTGCTATCAGCAGCACACAGACGTTACTTCTCTTCAGGTTTAGGGGAGAAAGTTTCAGGTTGTAAAACGTTATAAAACGGTTTATTTCAGTTCAATGAAAATACAATTAAAAAAACTTCACTTGAGCATTTGCATTTCAATGTAGTCCTCAGAACTGATAACGTTTTCCACAGTAAAATGTAGAAAACGTTGTTTAAAACCCCCGTAGTTGAACCGTTGCAGGGCTTTGACATTTCAACGTTTAGGCCGACTGCAATCTCAGTTTGAAGTCATGTGATGTGGTCATGTGATGTCCTCCGGTCCGGCTTGGTCTTCACTCGCTGCATTTCTTTTTAATTGGTGAAACTAACGCTGCGTTGCCGCGGGAGACACCAGTTAGTCATGGGAAGATAATAATACGAACACTTGCTACTGTGATGCACGACCATAAATCCAATAATACGAATCTATGATTCATATTTGAATCATAGATTCGTGTGTTGGTTCACATTTTATGCCCTCTGTCCAGTCGTGTGTTAAACGAGGTCACATGACCCTTTTTTAATTCTTTCACGTTCAGTTGCTTCCCATCGTCTGGAGGCGTCTCACCTGTCACTCACACTGACCTGATGTCATACTGCACACACTATACCACACAGTACTTTAATACAGAAGGAGTTGTACTGGATGTTGTTGGATGTAGTCTTGCATAAGGCTGTTATGGGGATGGTTGTGTTGTATTTTATGAATATGACACTATTTTATATATATATATATATATATATATATATATATATATATATATATATATATATATATATATATATGTCCTTCTTGTGCAATAACCTCACCAACTGTAGGCCATTCAAAGTATTAGAGTATATATGAGTTTATTTGTTACTGTTGAGTGTTTGCCTTATATATTTAACTATAACTAAGAGTTTATTATCTAGTATTGTATTGTATTCTTTATTTTTTATACCTCCTTCATTTTACTGGTCTACTGGAAATTCAATTTCCTTGAGGGCGCCGTCCCAAAGGGATCAATAAAGTCTAGTCTAAGTCTATTTATGCATTATTCATGACGTGAACAATAAAACATCTCAAAATGATAAAATTAGTTATTTGACCGCCTGTTTTCAGTGTTCAGGGGAGGGAAGCGGAGCGGTTTCCATGCCAACACCAACCTGAAGGGAACAGCACCTCATACACCTTCCTGTACGTCTCTGAGATTCTGCTTTCTGTCCTCCTTTCTTTACTACGTTGCAATTGCTGTTATTAATTACTCTTAATGCCATAAATTAATTGTTTGCTGGTTGGTTCACTTTTTTTTGGTAATTGTTTTCAACTGTTTTTTGGATCAATGTCAGATCAAACCTTCTCACCAAAGGTTGGTCTGTGATGACATCATGTTTAAACACTAATGATGTTGGTTAGGCGGTCGTCACGCTCCCATGGTGGCGGCCGTCCGTCCGCAGGGCCAGAGGTTGTGTGTCCGTCCGCAGGGCCAGAGGTTGTGTGTCCGTCCGCAGGGCCAGAGGTTGTGCGTCCGTCCGCAGGGCCAGAGGTTGTGCGTCCGTCTGCAGGGCCAGAGGTTGTGCGTCCGTCCGCAGGGCCAGAGGTTGTGTGTCCGTCTGCAGGGCCAGAGGTTGTGCGTCCGTCCGCAGGGCCAGAGGTTGTGCGTCCGTCTGCAGGGCCAGAGGTTGTGCGTCCGTCTGCAGGGCCAGAGGTTGTGCGTCCGTCCGCAGGGCCAGAGGTTGTGTGTCCGTCTGCAGGGCCAGAGGTTGTGCGTCCGTCCGCAGGGCCAGAGGTTGTGCGTCCGTCTGCAGGGCCAGAGGTTGTGTGTCCGTCCGCAGGGCCAGAGGTTGTGTGTCCGTCCGCAGGGCCAGAGGTTGTGCGTCCGTCCGCAGGGCCAGAGGTTGTGTGTCCGTCCGCAGGGCCAGAGGTTGTGTGTCCGTCCGCAGGGCCAGAGGTTGTGTGTCCGTCCGCAGGGCCAGAGGTTGTGTGTCCGTCCGCAGGGCCAGAGGTTGTGCGTCCGTCCGCAGGGCCAGAGGTTGTGTGTCCGTCCGCAGGGCCAGAGGTTGGGCTGCGTCCGTGATTGTGTTATAAGAGATTTTATTTTATTTTTCTGCTTTGAATTCGATGCTCACACAGTGAAGACGATAAACAGTTTTATAAATAATGAGTAGAAATCACTCAGTATTGTTTGGACTGACTTCTGTCTTATTGAATATTACAAACCAGGGATTCATGAGGGAGACCAGAGCCTCCTCCTGAAGACTTCACTCTGAGTGAATAATAATATATATAATAGAATAATAATAATATATATATATATATATATATATATAGGCTATATATGTATGTATATAATAACAATAATAATAATAATAATAATAATAATAATAATAATAATAATAATAATAATAATAATAATGATTATTATTATTATTATTATTATATACAGTAATATATATAATATATATTTATATATATATAATTATAATAATATAATAATATATAATAAGTCAAAGAGTGTAGTCACCCTCCAGAGTCCAACAGAAGAATCAGGATGTAGTTTGACTTCTTCAATATTGATGTTCATCTGTAATGAATAGAGATCAGGTTTTGATTCGATCAGTTAATCATTTCGCCCATCAATTACCATCATCCGCTTATTTCTATTCCTGGTCCTGTGGGATGTCATGAAGCCATTTTAATTTTAATGAGACAATGGAGAGGAGATTCAAAAAAAAAGATCTCTGTGAATGTAATTACATTTGCCACCTTTAGCACTGTGTAGATTGTACCGGTTATTTCACAAATCACAGCCACTGAATTAAATTAAATTAAATTAAATCAAAGTGATGGCATGAGAAAGAGAGAGAGATGGGTGAGTGCGGTGATTGAAAGAGAGAGAGAGAGAAAATAGAGATTTGTTCAGCCTCGTTCCATCATGAAGCCCATATTGTGTCCTGCTGGTGTTTCCACATCACATCATCTAACCCAGATCCAGCAGGCGACTCAAACCCCGGCTGGCGGAGGAACGAGCGCAACGACACGCGTGACGCATGACATGTGGCACAGATGCTGCAGAGACGCATCCCTTCCTGGTTCTCCTGAAATGCTCTTCTTCTCTCCATGTAACCCATGATGAAGGTTCACCTCCCATCTTCTCTCCAGGTGACCCATGATGAAGGTTCACCTCCCATCTTCTCTCCAGGTGACCCATGATGAAGTGATGAGTGATGGGTTCACCTCCCATCTCAGGGACCGTCCGCTCGCTGGTCCCGGGGTTCGATCCCAGCATGCGGGAGCGGTTTTTAATTTCTATGCACCACATATTGCATATATGCACAACAAACTTCCACTTCCTTTACACCCCCTATATTAATAATGTATATTTTTGCATTTTGATTGTTGATCATGTATACTGTGATGTTAAATGTGTTAAATGTAAGCATTTAAATGTATCTGTAAAATAATCACAATCACAAATAAACCAGTAAAAAAAAGATCAGAAGTGCTCCTCTAACCTCCTTCCTTCATGTTTCATCAGATGGAGGATCTCAGTGGATATGAACTCTTTGGCTGAGATTAGTGTCCATCTGCTTAACTGTCATTTGTTCTCTTTTCTTTTCTTTTATCCCATAAAGAGTTGGACATGAAGTACTTTTCTATGCTGACAACAGGATTACGTCAGGGCAGCGGTCCGTAATCCTGGTCATCCTGACCTTAATGCCGCCGCAGGAGCGACCAGGCGGAGCGACCAGGCGGAGCGACCAGGCGGAGCGGCGTTGGAGCAGGAGAAACATCAGCGGAGCGGCGTTGGAGGAGAGCAGGAGAAACATCAGCGGCCGCCTCGCAGTCGGCTCTTCAAACAGCGTTTTAACGGCATGGACCTTAAAGTCAGAAAGCTTCTTCCTTTCTTTCCTTAATCTTTCCTTATTTTTTCTTCCTTCAATCCATCCTTTCTTTCTTTCTTTCTTTCTTTCTTTCTTTCGTTCTTTCTTTCTTTCGTTCTTTCTTTCTTTCGTTCTTTCTTTCGTTCTTTCTTTCTTTCTTTCTTTCTTTCTTTCTTTCTTTCTTTCTTTCTTTCTTTCTTTCTTTCTTTCTTTCTTTCTTTCTTTCTTTCCTACACCTGGGTTTTGTGAGGAACTATTGATCCCTCAAATTGAGGCTTGGGGACGTAATAATAAACCGGTCGGTGAAACACACTCGATAGTAATTAGCCGTTCTCCACTGGGGACATAATACCTAATAAGGTTCAAGTCTCGTTGTTGGACACCTCCCAAAACAAAACCAGCAAAGTAATTATCCACCGTCCTTCACAGTGAAGGTAGGCGACCTTAAATTCCTCCCAAGGCGTTTCCATGGAGGTGGCGCTCCAGACGGACTGAATAGCAGTAAGACCTTTCAACTGGAAATCAATATCTACAAGCAGCTCATGTAGACCTGAGGCTGTGGCTGCGTGTCTTCATTTAACATGTAATACGCGTGTTGAGAAACTGCGGCAGCACAGAGGTTAGAGGTCAGCACCTTGGACAGCGGCCCATTCAGGAGCACGCCCATATTTGGGCGTAGCGCTGGGTCAGCAGCAGGATGATTGGCAGCTGATTGAAACCTGGAGCGCCTGGAGAGAAATCACTGGTGGCTGACCGAGTAGATGAACAGTTTCTGTGGCTCAATATGGAGATACTTCAGTGGGGGGGGGGCCGCGAACCCAGGGCACCCTGTCCATCGCCGTTTTCAGTAATATATATGTATATTATATATATACATATGTTTAGTCTGCATTTAACCCTGTCTGTCTCTGGAGACCGCCTCCCTTACTACAACATGTTTGTCATCATTGTTTTTTTCACATCGTTTTGCCTCGTTTGCATTATTGTCTAGACGGCCGTCAGAAGAATCATATGTTACAACTTCATTCATCATACTGGTGATTCAGCTGTTGTGATTGGCCAGCCACCTGCAAGCTCTGTCGTGGAATAAACTTCATATAAGACTTATAAGGATAAGCACAAACATAGCCGAGTTTGACAAAGAACTGCTCCTACACAACTGTGGTTTTTATGTTCCTCCCAATACGTTACACATCCATAAATCATAAATTCATCCCTTATGTAATGTTATCTCATTATCACATGTGGTCATCAGGTGGTACCATGGCCTCCATCACGGGGTTGTGATGGACAGGACTTGTCCTTCATCCCTGAGAAGAGACGATTCTGCACAGCCTGGACCACCAGAGGAGGACTGGACCTGGGACTGCTCCATCTTTTTCCACACTTATTAGATACATATAACATAATAGCAACATAATACTTACGTATTATCATTAAATGTAAGAATATATTCCACACTTATTAGATTCATATATAGCATATATAGCAAGACAGTAATGCAAGACGTATGATCATTAACTGTAAGAGTACATTTCCTCCTCCTCCTGCTGTTGGAGTCCATGAGGCTGTGTTGCCCCCCCCCCCCATCCAGGCCAACGCATGATTTATACCAGCCAATCAATTTGAGCCAAACATTATTCATAATAATGTATTATTATGAAACATTTCCCCATGTTAATATCAATGATCCATTCATTCATTCATCCCTCTTACGAACGCATGAATCCGTCTGAGAAGCGGTCCTTAAGGCCGTAACCCACAGCTTTAAATCCTCCGGCCGCTAAGTGCGGAGGCGATGGCCGGCGGGCGTAGCAGGCCTGCGAACATTAGCACACGCGTGCACATGCGCAGATGCACACGCGTGTGAAGAAGAAGTATGTATTTATAAGTACTGTATACTTTAAGATATGATATGCCTTAAAATTAGACCCCACTATACCGCTATAGTGTTGTGTGGAGGGACTGGGATTACCGTTAAATGGCCTTTCTTTCTTTCTTTCTTTCTTTCTTTCTCTCTTTCTTTCTTTCTCTCTTTCTCTTTCTTTCTTTCTTTCTTTCTTTCTTTCTTTCTTTCTTTCTTTCTTTCTTTCTTTCTCTCTTTCTTTCTTTCTTTCTTTCTTTCTTTCTTTCTTTCTTTCTTTCTCTCTTTCTTTCTCTCTTTCTTTCTTTCTCTCTTTCTTTCTTTCTTTCTTTCTCTCTTTCTCCCTTTCTTTCTTTCTTTCTTTCTTCCTTTCTTTCTCTCTTTCTCTCTTTCTTTCTTTCTTTCTTTCTTTCTTTCTTTCTTTCTCTCTTTCTTTCTTTCTTTCTTTCTTTCTTTCGGTCGGTCTGTGAGCCCAGCAGGTATCACACCCCGCTTGCTGTCCATCCCTCCGCAGGGTGTGGGCGGTCTGTGGTCTGTAGAAACCACACCTAGATCTGAATGGTCTTGAATACATGCATGCGTGTAGAAATGCGGCCGCCGGTGGTCTGGGCGTATATCGCGTCGCATGGAGCCAGCGGTCCTCCGCATGCATGTGGCATGTTCAGATTAAGGCCATCTCTCGCTTTAGGGGCTTATAGTTTATAGTTGACATCGCTTCCTAAGCCCTGCATTCCTCTCCTCCCGCCTTTTGGTACTTCGTCTCCCGCTGGACGGCTGACCGGCGCGGACGGCCCGCCGCTCGCGGGCCGGCGGCTGCGCCTCGTCGCCACGGCGGCGGCCGCACCGCTGGCTGGGCTTCATTCCGGGTTTGGCTCTTCGTTCCATCCGCATGCGATGGAACGAAGCCCAGCGCCGGTTCCCCCCCGCCGGCGGGCCACCGTGTGTTTCATGTGTTTCATGTGTTCATCCACACAGTTAACACCGACTTTCCTCTCGACTCGCTGAACCGCTTTGTCTCGCCGACCGTTTGTCTTCTCCCTGTGAAACCGCTGGGATGCGTCTCTGCGCCGCCGCATGCGTGCATGAACTCAGAGACCTGGACAGCCTTGCAAGATGCATGCGTACGCTGCGTCTCTGTGTCTCTGTGTCTGTGTCTCTGTGTGTCTGTGTCTCCGTGTCTCCGTGTCTCTGTGTCTCTGTGTCTCTGTGACTCTGTATCTCTGTGTCTTCTGTGTGTCTGTGTGTCTGTGTCTCTGTCTCTGTGTGTCTGTGTCTCTGTGTCTCTGTGTCTCTGTGTCCCTGTGTCTGTGTCTCTGTGTCACTGTGTCTCTGTCTCTGTGTCTCTGTGTCTCTGCGTCTCTCTGTGTCTCTGCGTCTCTGTGTCGCTGTGTCTCTGTGTCTGTGTCCCTATGTCCCTGTGTCTGTGTCTCTGTGTCCCTGTGTCCCTGTGTCTCTGTATCTCTGTGTCTCTGTATGTGTCTCTGTGTCTTTGTGTCTCTGTCTCTGTATCTCTGCGTCTCTCTGTGTCTCTGCGTCTCCGTGTCGCTGTGTCTCTGTCTGTGTCCTCCCTGTGTCTCTGTGTCTCTGTATCTCTGTGTCTCTGTATCTCTGTGTCTCTGTGTCTGTGTCTCTGTGTCTCCATGTCTCTATGTCTCTGTGTATCTGTGTCTCTGTGTCTCTGTGTCTGTGTCTCTGTGTCCCTGTGTCTCTGTGTCTCTGTGTCTGTGTCCCTATGTCCCTGTGTCTGTGTCTCTGTGTCCCTGTGTCCCTGTGTCTCTGTGTCTCTGTATCTCTGTGTCTCTGTATGTGTCTCTGTGTCTTTGTGTCTCTGTCTCTGTATCTCTGCGTCTCTCTGTGTCTCTGCGTCTCCGTGTCGCTGTGTCTCTGTCTGTGTCCTCCCTGTGTCTCTGTGTCTCTGTGTCTGTGTCTCTGTGTCCCTGTGTCTCTGTGTCTCTGTCTCTGTGTCTCCATGTCTCTATGTCTCTGTGTATCTGTGTCTCTGTGTCTGTGTCTCTGTGTCTGTGTCTCTGTGTCCCTGTGTCTCTGTCTCTGTGTCTCCATGTCTCTATGTCTCTGTGTATCTGTGTCTCTGTGTCTCTGTGTCCCTGTGTCTCTGTGTCTGTGTCTCTGTGTCTGTGTCTGTGTCTCTGTGTCTCTGTGTCTCCATGTCTCTATGTCTCTGTGTCCCTGTGTCTCTGTGTCTGTGTCTCTGTGTCTCTGTGTCCCCTTGTCTCTGTGTCCCCTTGTCTCTGTGTCCCTGTGTCTCTGGGCGGGCGATGGCACGGACCCTTCATAGCGTGTCTGCATTTAGAGAATGGATTATTTGTTATTATTTATTTACAGACAGCAGAACTGACACCGCCGCCGGCGCTGTCAGTTCTGCTGCAGAACACGATGTCTGTTACGCAACACTCTGGCGGACTGAGCTGAAGGCTGGCCCACATCCTGCATATAGGGGGAGAGAGAGAGAGAGAGAGAGAGAGAGAGAGAGAGAGAGAGAGAGAGAGGGGGAGGGGGGAGGGGGAGGGAGGGAGGGAGGGAGGGAGGGAGGGAGGAGAGGAGAGAGAGAGAGAGAGAGAGAGAGAGAGAGAGAGAGGAGAGAGAGAGAGAGAGAGAGAGAGAGAGGAGAGAGAGAGAGAGAGAGAGAGAGAGAGAGAGAGAGAGAGAGAGAGAGAGAGAGAGAGAGAGAGAGAGGGAGGGAGAGTAAGAGAGTGTGAGGGAGAGGGAGAGAGGGAGAGAGAGAGAGAGAGGCAGAGAGTGTGATGATGGGAGGAGAGACAGAGAGCAGCAGAGCGCTGAGGAGGGAGACACACACACACACACAGTGACTGTAGGGGAGATGAGAGGTTAAAACAGAGTGAGCTGGAAAAGGGAGAATCAGAGAGAGAGGAGCTACCAACCAACAGAGAGGGTGAGAGAGGGTGAGAGAGGGTGAGAGAGAGGGTGAGAGAGGGTGAGTCTCCTGGATTACTTGGAGTGCATGGACAGCAGGATCTCCTCATCAGGACTCATCAGCGGAGGAAGATCTCCACTTGAATGTTTCCTGGGTTGGTCAGAGCAGATGAAGACCCGCTGCGCTGTGCAGGTCAGTGTGGAGCCACCGGTTCTGCAGTGACCCGCCTGGACCCGCCTGGACCTGGCTGGACCCGCCTGGACCCGGCTGGACCCGCCTGGACCCGGCTGGACCCGCCTGGACCCGCGTTCGTATCGGATATCGGAAACAGTCTGTCTGGAAACGCCGCCCACAGGTCTACTGGTGAGTGAGACTCTTTGCGTTGACTCAGTGTTTTCGCTTTATTGATGCTGTAGATACCTTCTGGACGACCTGAAGTTGTTTGTAATTTGTAATAATATGTGTATAATTATATAAAATGTGTATAATTACTCTGTAATTCCGTAGTTAATGAATAACTATTTTATTTTATTAAATAATAAAATCAGTGCCTGCCTGTCATCGTGGATGTAATCTCACAAATCAGACGTTAGATTAATATCTAAGTCTAAGTCTGATGGCAGATGAGCTGTAATCTGGATTGAAAAGGGGCGTTTCCCTTAGTTTCGCTTCATATTTGTTTGGACCAATCACGTCGCCGGAGGCGGGATCTGTAGATGTGTGATTGGCGAACACAAACTCAGAAGTAAGCTGTATGAAAAGTATTTGTAAAGGTTTCAAATCAACACTGGATAGACTTCACCTGACTGGGGAGGCGTCCTGGAAACTGAACCATCTGTCCATCATCATCCTCTTCATCATCATCTCTCTTCTTCATCATCATCTGTCCATCATCTTCTTCTTCATCATCTCTCTTCTTCATCATCATCTGTCCATCATCATCTTCATCATCATCATCATCATCATCATCATCATCATCATCATCATCATCATCATCATCATCATCTCTCTTCTTCATCATCATCTGTCCATCATCATCTTCTCCATCATCTCTCTTCTTCTTCATCATCATCTTCTTCATCATCTCTCTTCTTCATCATCATCTGTCCATCATCATCTTCTTCATCATCTCTCTTCTTCATCATCATTTGTCCATCATCATCTTCTTCATCATCTCTCTTCTTCATCATCAGATAGTTCATCCAATCGGATGAACTATCTGTCCATCATCATCATCATCATCATCATCATCATCATCATCATCTTTTCAGTGTGAGTGTCGCTCTTCTTTCAACGCAGAAATCCTCTCCAGTCCAGATGTGAAGCCATATCAGCATCTAGTTTATTAACTTTATTAACTTATTAACTTATTAACTTAGGTCCGGACCGACGGGTCCGGACCGATGTGGTCCAGACCGATGTGGTCCGGACCGATGTGGTCCAGACCGATGTGGTCCGGACCCGTCGGCGCATCAGACTGGTCTCATGAGGCTCGGTTCAGACGAGCAGAAAAATACACTTCAAATTAAAATCCCCTTCTGAAAGCTTCTTCCACTCACACACATGACTGGTCTTGGTGGAATATATATATATTATATTACAGTTTTTCTCGATTGCTAAGACACATTTCTTGAAAGCTCTCCTTTTCTCTAAACTGTGAACACAAAACCCAATTTTCAAGCTACATTCACAAAACCTCAGACTCTTCTTGCAAAACCAAACTTTCACCTCAAAACAGTTCAATCTGTGCTCAAAACTGAACTATGTCGTCAAATCAAAATTAAAAACACTACTGAGCAGTCACTAAACACTACATAGAAAAATAGAAAACACAACGCTCAGGACATGAAGATGGAGAAATAAATGTTTATTGTTCACTGCAGGCTAAATGCATGTTGCAAAACAAAAAACCTGTGCATTTAGCACTTGTACAAAAAGACAAAAAACAGAAATCTTGTGCATTTGCCACTTGTGTACAGTAAGCCCATGTAAAAATAAAGTACAAAAATATACAAATACAGTAAGTGCATTACTCCGCCACAGCATCATGTCTCCGTACCGGGTCAGGGGGTCAGGCCACAGCACTTCATCCTCGTCAGGCCACATGTTGTCTGGCCAGGCAATGGGGGAACAAATGCCGTATCGGTTTGGCATGCCTCCACACCTCTGTCACCACAGGCAGGCCCGCTTCTACGGGGGTGCATAAGCATGCATTGCACCCCCAAAAAAATTGTTTGCACCCTCAATTGAAAAAAGGAGGGAGAAAATTCCCCCCCCCCCCGTCGACAATCGCACACTGGTCCCCACCACTTCTATAGTACTGGTGCACCCCCTGTAATCTCAGATGCACCCCAAGGCATTCTGTTCTGGAGCCGGGCCACAGGCAAGTTCCATGGCTTGCAGGAGATTTTGAAGATTTTAAATCTTCAGATTATGGTGGACACAGTGAATCTACTGATGTTTGGTTGTACCCTTTGTCCGGCCTCCCTCATGCTCATACCATGGACCAGAACATGGACCAGAACATGGACCAGAACATGGACCAGAACATGGTCAATCACAGTAGCTCTGATTTCATCAGATATTACTGTTCTTTGTCTTCGCTGACCACCTCCACCTCCTCTCACACAAACTCTTCCTCTCAGATTTCTATCCATTGTAGGGCCTCACAAACCAGCGCTCTCTGAACCGCTTATATGTTCCCTCACATCATTAGCCACAAGTGGGATCAATTTTGAGTTGTTGTGTTCAAGTGGTGACACTTGTGCTTTTATTGTGTTTGACTTTTGTCACTTGTGCTCACCATTATGCAGCACAGGTGCATCACAATGAAAATGTGTTGACAAGGTGTGTCTAAACAGGTGAAAAGTGCTTATGGTTTTGCCAAAAGAGTGATTGATTCAAATCAGTGGGTTCAGGCAACTGAGCATTTGGTTCAGACAATAGGGTTTAGTGTTTTAGCAATTGAGAAAAACTGTAACTTATTAACTTAGGTCCGGACCGATGTGGTCCAGACCGATGTGGTCCGGACCGATGTGGTCCAGACCGATGAGGTCCCGTCGGCGCATCAGACTGGTCTCACGAGGCTCGGTTCAGACGAGCAGAAAAATACACTTCAAATTAAAATCCCCTTCTGAAAGCTTCTTCCACTCACACACATGACTGGTCTTCAGTGGAATAGCTCTTCTATATATAATATATATATATTATATTATATATCTTCTATATATTATATATATATTATATATATAACCGCCCCTTGCAGTTGGTTTCCAGCTCAGGCTCTGGGAAGCGCATTATTATTATTATTATTATTATTATTATTATTATTATTATTATTATTATTAATACAGCTATTGATTTGACATATTACAGTAATATCCTTATCACAGTAAAGCAGGCTGGCAGACACATGGCCGCCCAGCGGGAGCAACAAGGCGGCGACTAAACGCGGGAGCGCCGGGACCGCGACCTCTCGTGACCTCTCATGACCTCCGCAGCGGGCGCCATGCGGCGTCCGGACCATGTGACCCACAGCAGCTCCTTCACCAAGGTGGACGACGTGCCGGACCACGCCCACTACACCGTGGCGTTCTTCGTCTGCGTCATCGGGACGCTGGGCGTCACGGGGAACGCACTGGTGCTGTTCGCCTTCTACAGGTGGGTGTGTGAGGGAGAGGGGGAGAGAGGGAGAGAGAGAGTGTGTGAGAGAGAGAGAGAGAGAGAGAGAGAGAGAGAGTGTGTGTGTGTGTGTGTGAGAGAGAGAGAGAGAGACGGAGACAGACAGTGAGAGGCAGGGGCGAGGCTAGCCCATTTTAAAAAACAGGCTCAGCACCCCTAAAACTTGGGTAAGAAATGTTATTCTAAAAATTGTGTTTGTCTTTGACAGGGTTAAATAATGTCCAAAACATACTCCGTAGTTTGTGGTTTAAAATGTATATGTTAAGGACGAAAATGAAAACATCCCCGCTTAGCAAATGGTATGATCCTCTTCTCACCCCTCCTTCTCCTCTGCACTCACGCAGAGTGAGATCTGTTTAGTTGTAGTGTTGTGAATCAACTCAGTAAGTGCTCCAAAGCTGTCTCACACTTCTTTCCTTTTACCGAGAGTTGTTCCGATTCCGATACCATATCGGTGAGTGCTGGAGTCCAGGCACCGTTTACCAGTTAGCTCTGTTAGCCCGGTTAGCTCCGTTAGCGCCATTAGCGCCATTAACGTAATTTACGTAAGTTATTTACGTAACTTACGTAAATAACTTACGTAATTTGCGTAAGTTACGTGAATTGCGTAACTTACGCAATTCACGTAAGTTATTACGTAAATAACTTACGTAATTTGCGTAAGTTATTTACGTAATAACTTACGTGAATTGCGTAACTTACGCAATTCACGTAACTTACGCAAATTACGTAAGTTATTACGTAAAT
>JAOPHQ010002096.1:55000-65000 GCA_030340625.1 Merluccius polli
TTTCCGGACGAAATAAGATGCCATCTGAAATGCTTTTTATTTAATCATAAATGTAAGCATATATCAATGATATACTTAATGCAATAGGCAGCTCATCGTCCTGTCCACCTCTTAGTGTCCTTGACGTTGTCCTGTGACGCTGCGTCTCGTCTGTCCTCCTCTCTGTGTGGACAGGAGGACGCTGGCGGAGAAGGTCCCCTGCCTGCGGTTCCTGTCCCGCAGCAGGAAGAAGGACAGCGCCTCCTTCAGCGAGTCGTCCTTCCGGGACTCGGCGCTGAGCCGGACGTCCACCGCCGTCCGGAGACAGTCCACCGCCGCCGTGAGCAGACAGCCGTCGGCGGCCCAGACGGCGGCGGCGGCGGCGGCGGCGGCGGCGTCCGCATACTCCTCCTCAGAGAGGGTAACCGCGACGCCAGACTGATGGCTTTCCCAGACGGCTGAATATAAAATATGAAAAGTCATTTCATGAAAGGCTAAATACTTAAAGGATTGTTTTAAAACCCTTCTCCTCCTCTTCTAACAGTAATATTATATATATTATATATATTATATATATATTATACATGATTTAAGACCATCTGTCATACGATTTTAAAATGAAACCCAGAATGTAAATATCCACTAGCTTAGCTTCTGCTATTGGACTTTCTGATAGCGCTGTGATAACCGGTGATGTCATATAATGAAAACCTAAATTGCTTTTGAATTTGCTAAAAGCTAAATCCAAACCGGTTCATAATATGTTTTACTTTATTTTGTATTTTGACCTCATAAAGGTTTCATTTTGACCCCATAAAGTCTTATATATCATATGCATTATATCCCGGGGCTGAGGTCTGCACCAGCAGTTCTGTCTGTGATAGTCTGAGCGTTTGAAGATTACAGTTCAGTATGAACTATAAGATAGAGGAGACTGCTGCTGTATGTTCATCTATTTAACCTCTTCACCACATCATGACCAAATAGATAAAGTACCTCCACAACTACCAGGGACAGAATGCACACCGGTGATATAGTTGTGATAAGTGAACTAATGAATGCGGACGCTACCGGATCAGAGTGAATACAGTTAGATACCAAGTCAATGAAAGATTTAATTTGACGCTGAAATAAATGTCCTGTTTTAGTGTGAATACCACCGAGTGCACTACCAGTCTACAGGACCACAACATGTGATGAGGGTCTGGGTCAGGATCTCATGCCAATGAAGTGAAGTAGAGCAAACATGTACATTTTAGTAGACATAGTCTTAGGCAGAGTCTACACATAAAAACCACTGAATCCAATGCAAAATTAACACTTAAATGTGATGAGACACAAACAGGTGAATATCTGGAGAACCCATAGTTCAGTTTTGACATTTGACCATCTAACTAGTCTAGTCTATGTAGCCCAGACTAGTCTAGTCTATCTAGCCCAGACTAGTCTAGTCTATTTAGCCCAGACTAGTCTAGTCTATGTAGCCCAGACTAGTCTAGTCTATGTAGCCCAGACTAGTCTAGTCTATCTAGCCCAGACTAGTCTAGTCTATGTAGCCCAGACTAGTCTAGTCTATTTAGCCCAGACTAGTCTAGTCTATCTAGCCCAGACTAGTCTAGTCTATCTAGCCCAGACTAGTCTAGTCTATGTAGCCCAGACTAGTCTAGTCTATGTAGCCCAGACTAGTCTAGTCTATGTAGCCTAGACTAGTCTAGTCTATTTAGCCCAGACTAGTCTAGTCTATCTAGCCCAGACTAGTCTAGTCTATGTAGCCCAGACTAGTCTAGTCTATGTAGCCTAGACTAGTCTAGTCTATTTAGCCCAGACTAGTCTAGTCTATCTAGCCCAGACTAGTCTAGTCTATGTAGCCCAGACTAGTCTAGTCTATCTAGCCCAGACTAGTCTAGTCTATGTAGCCCAGACTAGTCTAGCCAGACCTTTCCGTTAGTCCGTGTTTGTAGTATGTTGTGTTACTTTGGTCTGTAAAGTGCGTATTTAAGGCTTTGCTGCTCTATTAACATTGAATGTCTTTTCTTTTCTACAACTCTTCCTGGATCTCCTCTCTGCATTACTTACTCAAACTCTTCTGTCGTCTCCTTGACGTCCTCCCCGGTCCCTGATCCAGGTCTTCGGGGACGTAGAGATGGACCCCATGATGGACGGGACGTCGGGTGACTCCTTCCGGCGGCGGTCTTCTTCTCACGGTAAAAGCCGCAGGGAAAGACTCCTGAAGCAGCAGCAGCAGCCGAGGGAGAGACCGCAGGACACCGCAGCTCATGGGGTGAGACACATACAATATCGCGTGAAAACCATCTCAGATGAAAGCGGTGTTCAGGAGGGGATGAGTAGAGGAGGGCGGTTTGAATCCCTGCAGAAAAGGTTCTGGTTTCCAACCCTGGTGTCTGCAGTCTGCCTGGGCGCCCTTGAGCAAGACGCCCTCAGCCTCCATGCCTTCAAGTGACTTCTACTACTAAACACATTCACTGTATGTCACCTTATGGTCTGCTTGTGGCTTATGTGTGTGTGTGTGGCTATGTGTGTGTGTGTGGCTATGTGTGTGTGTGTGTGTGTGTGTGTGAATATGTGTGTGCGTGTGTGTGTGTGTGTGTGTGTGTGTGAATATGTGTGTGCGTGTGTGAATATGTGTGTGCGTGTGTGTATGTGTGTGTGTGTGAATATGTGTGTGTATGTGTGTGTGTGTGTGTGTGTGAATATGTGTGTGTGTGTGTGTGTGTGAATATGTGTGTGTGTGTGTGTGTGAATATGTGTGTGTGTGAATATGTGTGTGTGTGTGTGTGTGTGTGTGTGTGTGTGTGTGTGTGTGACTGTGTGTGTGTGACTATGTGTGACTATGTGTGTGTGTGTGGCTATGTGTGTGTGTGTGTGTGGCTATGTGTGTGTGTGTGTGTGTGTGTGTGTGTGGCTATGTGTGTGTGTGTGTGTGTGTGTGTGTGTGTGTGTGTGTGTGTTTACACCACCAGCAGCCACCCGCCACCGCGACGAAAGAGTCGGCGACCGCCTTGGAGAACGAGGCAGCGGTCTCCTGTTCGGTCAACACGGCCGCCGCCGCCGCCGCCGCCGCCGCCGCGTCGGTGCAGACCAGGAAGAGGAGCCGCAGTCTGACCAGCGGCTTGTCGGACGCCGGGAAAAAGACGGCCGCCGCCAACGGCTTCGTGGGAAACCACAAGAGCGAATCCGTCGATTTACACTTCGGAAACGCCGTTTCCCCCGGTCACGCGCTGACCGTCCCTCGCATCATCGTCATCAGTCCCACGGCGGAGGAGGACAGCTTGGTGACACAGGACAGCGGCGCCCCAGAGGACGGTTCTGTCCCAGAGGACGGCTCTGTCCCAGAGGACGGTTCTGTCCCCGAGGACGGTTCTGTCCCCGAGGACGGTTCTGTCCCAGAGGACGGTTCTGTCCCTGAGGACGGTTCTGTCCCTGAGGACGGTTCTGTCCCCGAGGACGGTTCTGTCCCAGAGGACGGTTCTGTCCCTGAGGACGGTTCTGTCCCAGAGGACGGTTCTGACCCAGAGGACGGTTCTGTCCCAGAGGACGGTTCTGTCCCAGAGGATGGCTCTGTCCCTGAGGACGGCTCTGTCCCTGAGGACGGTTCTGTCCCTGAGGACGGTTCTGACCCAGAGGACGGTTCTGTCCCTGAGGACGGTTCTGTCCCAGAGGACGGTTCTGCCGGGACGGTGGAGACGCCTCATGAGGACCCAACGGAGGACAGTGATGTAGTCTGAAAAATGGGACAGAAGTTCACCCTTTCACTCACTTTGGACTCTTATTAACTCAATCAGTTGCATTTTTTGAATTATTGTATTTATAGTATATATTATTATATTTATAGTATTTATGCGGTACAATTTATGTGTTACATTTTTTGCTGCACACTGTGACCCTTCAGTTCCACATTGTTTGTGTGTCAATCTTGTTTGTCTTTCTTTGTTGTGTTATTGGCCAGTGACCGGTTGTATAGAAATGTATACAGTTATTTTCTTACTTAAATAAAATGAATTACTTAATGAATAAAAAGCCATCTAAAATTACATTATGATGCCAATACCGTCTCCTGGGTTAGTCGGTGAAAAGATGATTTATCATATACATTTATTATTTTTAATCCAGCTCGCAGACATTTACCAGGAAAAAAACATTAATTGAAGAAACTTTAAATGTAGGCATCAAAAACGTCAAATTGTACATTTGTATTATAGGACCAGCAGAGCTAAATTCTACACACCTGACAGCTTTTTATGCTATTTTTGACATGAGCCATGTTTACTTGTTTAGCCTGTAGTGTGTGTGTGTGTGTGTGTGTGTGTGTGTGTGTGTGTGTGTGTGTGTGTGTGTGTGTGTGTGTGTGTGTGTGTGTGTGTGTGTGTGTGTGTGTGTGTGTGTGTGTGTGTGTGTGGGGGGGGTGCATAACTCCCCTGGTTTCCAGCCTTTCCATTGTGTTTCCAAGTGGTTCCTTGTGAGGAACGAATGGCGTGAATCTCTCACTTCCCTCACGTTCACAATTGACTTGGCGAGATTGTTGTGGAAAAATACTGCAGTTGTTGGCAATGTGCCGAATGTGTGAACATGTATATACTGTACAGGCCTGCATATGGCTGTGAATATTATTTTCTTATGAATGAGTGCATAATGCGGACGAACATGATGAAGGAACAAACAAAGCGACCGCAGGTGTTGTGAAGCCATGATGACAACATGGAGCTGCTGGAGCTGAATGGGGCCAATAAAACCATACCACTTTATTTACTTTTATTCTTCCTTCTTTATTATATTATTAGTATTATTATTAGTATTATTATTATTATTAATATTATTATTAATATCATTACTATTATTGCTATTGTTATTCTTCTTCTTATTATATATATATATATATATATTAATAATAATCTAGGTGTTTTCCATGCTCCACCAGTAGGTGGCGCCATGCGCGGCCACGAGCTCCTCGTCTCCCTCTTCACTTGTAAACAATCCCACTGAGCTCTCGCGAGATGATGTGACATGTGGGTCGTTCTCGCGTGGTTCTTGGCTGTATGGTCTGTTGTCTGATAATGCACATTCAGCAGGTTTGGCGTTAATTAGATATTAATTATGATCTACTTACTCATGTGTTGGATGATGATGAGAAGGATTTGCACTGAAACGGATTTCTGTAATGGCTTTAAGTGTTTTTGTGGTATATTAATAACAGTCTCTGTCCACTAGAGGGACACAGAGAGGCGGGAGGCTGAGGGAGGAGACCACCATGGTCCTCCTCACTGAAGCACCTGTGACGCCATGTCTTCACCTGGGAGGACACACAGCGGCGTCCCCCTCTGGTCCAACACCCAGCGGCGTCCCCCTCTGGTCCAACACAGCGGCGTCCCCCTCTGGTCCCCCTCTGGTCCAACACAGCGGCGTCCCCCTCTGGTCCAACACACAGCGGCGTCCCCCTCTGGTCCAACACCCAGCGGCGTCCCCCTCTGGTCCAACACCCAGCGGCGTCCCCCTCTGGTCCAACACACAGCGGCGTCCCCCTCTGGTCCCCCCTCTGGTCCAACACAGCGGCGTCCCCCTCTGGTCCAACACCCAGCGGCGTCCCCCTCCGGTCCCCCTCCGGTCCAACACCCAGCGGCGTCCCCCTCTGGTCCGACACCCAGCGGTGTCCCCCTCTGGTCCGACACCCAGCGGCGTCCCCCTCTGGTCCAACACCCAGCGGCGTCCCCCTCTGGTCCTCTGGTCCAACACCCAGCGGCGTCCCCCTCCGGTCCCCCTCCGGTCCAACACCCAGCGGCGTCCCCCTCTGGTCCTCCAACACACAGCGGCGTCCCCCTCCGGTCCAACACCCAGCGGCGTCCCCCTCTGGTCCCCCTCCGGTCCAACACCCAGCGGCGTCCCCCTCTGGTCCCCCTCCGGTCCAACACCCAGCGGCGTCCCCCTCTGGTCCCCCTCCGGTCCAACACCCAGCAGCGTCCCCCTCTGGTCCCCCTCCGGTCCAACACCCAGCGGCGTCCCCCTCCGGTCCAACACGGCGTCCCCCTCTGGTCCAACACCCAGCGGCGTCCCCCTCTGGTCCAACACCCAGCGGCGTCCCCCTCTGGTCCAACACCCAGCGGCGTCCCCCTCCGGTCCAACACCCAGCGGCGTCCCCCTCTGGTCCAACACCCAGCGGCGTCCCCCTCTGGTCCAACACCCAGCGGCGTCCCCCTCTGGTCCAACACCCAGCGGCGTCCCCCTCTGGTCCAACACCCAGCGGCGTCCCCCTCTGGTCCAGCGGCGTCCCCCTCCGGTCCAACACCCAGCGGCGTCCCCCTCTGGTCCAACACCCAGCGGCGTCCCCCTCTGGTCCAACACCCAGCGGCGTCCCCCTCTGGTCCAGCGGCGTCCCCCTCCGGTCCAACACCCAGCGGCGTCCCCCTCCGGTCCAACACCCAGCGGCGTCCCCCTCTGGTCCCCCTCCGGTCCGACACCCAGCGGCGTCCCCCTCCGGTCCAACACCCAGCGGCGTCCCCCTCTGGTCCAACACCCAGCGGCGTCCCCCTCCGGTCCAACACCCAGCGGCGTCCCCCTCTGGTCCAACACCCAGCGGCGTCCCCCTCTGGTCCAACACCCAGCGGCGTCCCCCTCTGGTCCGACACCCAGCGGCGTCCCCCTCCGGTCCCAACACCCAGCGGCGTCCCCCTCTGGTCCAACACCCAGCGGCGTCCCCCTCTGGTCCAACACCCAGCGGCGTCCCCCTCTGGTCCGACACCCAGCGGCGTCCCCCTCCGGTCCAACACCCAGCGGCGTCCCCCTCTGGTCCAACACCCAGCGGCGTCCCCCTCTGGTCCAACACCCAGCGGCGTCCCCCTCTGGTCCCCCTCCGGTCCAACACCCAGCGGCGTCCCCCTCTGGTCCCCCTCTGGTCCAACACCCAGCGGCGTCCCCCTCTGGTCCGACACCCAGCGGCGTCCCCCTCCGGTCCAACACACAGCGGCGTCCCCCTCTGGTCCCCCTCTGGTCCAACACCCAGCGGCGTCCCCCTCTGGTCCCCCTCTGGTCCAACACCCAGCGGCGTCCCCCTCTGGTCCCCCTCTGGTCCAACACCCAGCGGCGTCCCCCTCTGGTCCAACACCCAGCGGCGTCCCCCTCTGGTCCAAGGCTGTTTTAAATTGGTTCCTAAAATAGTTCATAATTTAATTGACTTATTATAATTATTATTTAACACTAGGAAATGCACTTTAAGTGGTTTCTAGAAAAAATGTAATGAAAGGATGAGCTCTAAGCAGTGACGGTGTGACGTCACTGGAGGGCGGAGCTTGGGGGGTTCTTCTTCCGGTTTAATCGGAGAGATGGCGGACGAGATGCGATATTTAACCGAATCGCGATTTTTACCTGAATCTCAGGTAATCTGGTGATACATATGCGGTGTTTCTGGAAACTGTTGTTTCGTATGATTTGTAAAACAGTGGAAAGTAGTTAATTTAATTTAAAAACACTGATATGTTTTAGGCTGATTTCGGCGACAGGTGACCGGAAGTAGTTAGCAAGGTAAACGCAGCTAACTTCCGTCTTTATGTCGGCATCTTTGGTATTTTTGTTAAATGGCACAAACCTTAAATTTTATTTCATTTAAGATGACAAACTGAGAACAAATACTAGCTGGATTATAGAAGTAAGTATATATATATATATATATATATATATATATATATATATATATATATATATATATATATATATATATATATATATATATATATATATTATTATTGTAAAGCATAAGTAGTGGTTTTATGACAGTTGTACTGGGTTGTGTTTACTTGTTTGTGTGTTTGTTTGTGTTCCTGTGTGCTACGGGTTAC
The DNA here is from genome assembly GCA_030340625.1 of Merluccius polli. NCBI lineage: Eukaryota > Metazoa > Chordata > Actinopteri > Gadiformes > Merlucciidae > Merluccius > Merluccius polli. The sequence goes on from JAOPHQ010002096.1 coordinate 62,824, forward strand.
ATAAAGCAAATAAAACTAGTAATATAAGCAACATGTCTCTGTCTCTCTCCTAAAATGTAACGTTGTATAACATTTGTTTGATGAACTTTATTGTATTATGGATGCAATGCACTTAAATAAAATGTTGGACCCGGCTCTGCTCTCTCGTCCTGAGCTGATGTCATCCTTGCGTTACTTTTGCAGCAGTAAGGTTACGTTCATTCTAAGGTTCGTCTGATATGAACCCTAGCTGATATTTAAAACTAATTTCCCCAGGGGGGGGGGCTTGCCCCTGGACCCGCCTCGGGGGGCATCCCCTGGACCCGGACCCGCCTCGTGGGGCATCCCCCCCCCCTGGACCCGCCTCGGCAGGATCCCCCTGGACCCGCCTTGGGGGGCATCCCCTGGACCCGGACCCGCCTCGTGGGGCATCCCCCCCCCCCCCCCCCCCCCCCTGGACCCCGCCTCGACAGGATCCCCCTGGACCCGCCTTGGGGGGGTCGCGTCTCTGTCACCTTTTTCAGCCCTGGTGAGTTTACACCTCTGGCGGTCCTCAAAACGATGTTCTCCATGTGCACATTTTCATATATAAGTATAGACGTTTTATATATACAGACATTTTATAAATATCGCCTTTGATTTCTGGTGCTGTAGTACCAAAGGAAAAGAGAAATCCACTGAGGAAGACACCTGTCCACATGTCCAGACTGGACCAATCAACCAAGTAGTCTCAAGTAGTCTCAAGTAGTCTCATCCTCGGCTCCAATGTTAAACATGCTAATAACACCGCAGCGGGGGGGGGGGGGGGGGGGGGGGGGGGGGGGGGGGCATGAAGGGCCGTTAGCCTAGCGTCGATGCTAAGGGGTCCACTGTGTGTGGACTGCAGGAGAGACTAGTGGGGGAGGAGAGAGAGGGAGAGGGGGGGAGGGAGGAGAGAGAGAGGGAGGGAGCAGCAGAGTGGGCCTGGGGGAGGGAGGGGGGGGGGGGGGGGTCACGGTCGGTACTCAGCAGATGCCCTCCATGTCTCCCCTGGAGACCACTGGAGATGCGAAGCTCCACCCCCCCGGTCAGACATATGGGCTTGGCTGCTGCACACACACATACACACACACACACACACACACACACACACACCAAACATATGTAATGCATATCTTAGTGTGTGTGTGTGTGTGTGTGTGTGTGTGTGTAGGGGGGGGGGGCAGATCACCAATGTAACCTTCAAATTGAAACGGATATTATTATGGATTTGGGTGTTCTGTAGTATTGTGATAGGAAGTCGTCGTTCCTTCTTCACGTTCCTCATCCCTCAGGTTTGGAGTCTCAGCTCCTCCGTTTCTCTCCCAACACAACAGTGTCTGTGAAGGAGAGGAAGTGAGCTCATGTTTTAACAGCTTTACCCTCTCTAGCTTTAATCATGTGGGCTTCGCTGTGTTTGTCCTGCATACGCGTCAGGTGCTTCTTAATCCTGTATGTCTGCTCATGTTTCTGGGATGTGAAGATTGGGAGGAAAATTCATATTTTATGTTCGTGAATCTTGCGTTTGAGGCTTTCCTCGCCTGCTGACCGTGTTGCTGTAACAGTGTGTCCTGAATTCGATCAGTAGATGAAAAGTGCGGTATTTTACCAGCGAAGTCGACCACCAGGGAACTGCAAAAATGAATGCAATCCCTGGAGAACCATTGAAACGTTACAAGCAGACCAGAACCAGGGGGACCAGGGGTGTGTGTAAAGTGTGTGTGTATTTCCCTGTGAAAACACACTTGGGTCCTGATGCCATCACTTTAATTGAACCAGACAGCTAAAACATTAAGCGGTTATAAATAACATGCACACACAATGTATGTGTCCTGTCAATACATTTGCTGTGTGTGTGTGTGTGTGTGTGTGTGTTTGTGCATATTTGTGTGTGTGTGTGTGCGTGCGCCGTGCCCATGTGTATCTGTGTGCGTGTGTGTGTGTGTGTGTGTGTGCGCGTGTGTGTGTGTGTGTGCGTGCGGCGTGCGTGTGTGTGTGTGTTTGTGTCTGTGTGTGCGTGTGTGTGTGTGCATGCGGCGTGCCCGTGTGTGCGTGTGTGTGTGTGTGTGTGTGTGTGTGTGTTTGTGCATATTTGTGTGTGTGTGTGCGTGCGGCGTGCCCGTGTGTGTGTGTGTGTGTGCGTGTGTGTGTGTGTGTGTGTGTGTGTGTGCGTGCGGCGT